>SJYQ01043910.1:0-80904 GCA_006410935.1 Redunca redunca
TTGGGCAGGTACCAGTTTACCTTGAACACATTTTGCACAAACCCAAGAAGTTTCAGACAAAGGTTTTCTCTTTCATATATTTACACAAGTTCAAAATGATATTCACAGCATCTTCTAAATTTTGGCCAAGAGTCAAAAAAATGCATTTAAACTTTGGAACGTGTCCACATAGACAGGTAGCTGACCCAAACAGTAATTGGGGCAGATACCCAAGAACCAAAGGGCCGGGAAAGTCAGGACGAGCTGAAAGGATCTTCAGCCAGTTTATGAACTTGGTACAGTGGGACCTCCAGGCAGACACATTTACAACAGAGATGTGGTTCCATCTAACTGGCACCTGTCCCTTCCATTACTTGTTGAGCCTGCTTTTGTCCCATGCAGCACTGTGCGACAGACTGGAATAACCTGAAGAAGGAAGACAAGTACAAGCTGGTGAGAAAAATTCAGGCCTGACCAAACCTTGTGTCTTACTAATTTTGGCTGCTACTCCCTTCTTAATCACCCAGCCAAGCTGAAGCCATCAAATGATTATTTCTCCTGTCTTAAGACTGAAACAAGGAAAATAATTACTTTTGACTCACTTTTCAATTTCTGGGGCACAGTGTACAAATTCATGGTTCCAGAATTTAAATGCTGGATTTTTAATCAGCTCAATGAAGGTAATAAGAAGACCCCAAGGATGTGGCCTATTTACAATCAACCGTTCCAAAAGAACCCTGGAGAATGGAAGAAAAAGTTGATCAATGCACAGGAAAACACCAGATCATGACCACTTCTCCATTAGCTTTAGAAAAGGAAATTGGATATACAAAATAGTTAGCGTAAATAGATCCTAGAATTACATAAAGTAGGTTTGAACCCCACCTCTTCCCATACTGAGCCTAGAAAACTAAGGTAAATAGATAATAGATTACATGGCACAGAGAAGATAATCACTTAATACATACTCAAGAAAGAATTTTAATACTACTAGTACACATGTAAACTGGGGGGGATGATGATTCTGAGTGGCAGTCAGTATTGGCTTAAATATTCACATCCTTTGACCTAACCGACTATACTTCTAAATTTATCCTAAAGATGTAATAAAGCATGGGAACAAAGACGTGAGTACAAGGATGTTCACTGATGCTTTATATGTAATCACTAAAAGGACTTTTATAATGTGAACATCTAATAATAATATACTAATTTTTAGTATATAAAACTAAGGAATATTAATACCTAGAAGCTAATAATAGGTGAAGGGGCAAGTTTAAGAAGTCTGGTCCAGTTCTTTAAGTTTGCCTGTATATCTCTCACTAGGATGTACCCATTTCCTAATCTGCAAATGCTGTATATAGTCCAAGCAATCTGCAGTAGATTCCTAACTATTGTTAGGAAAACACAAGTATGATTCTGTTATTTCTCCTGCTTAAAACCTTACAGCCTACAGGTAATGAAGACAAGTTTAAGCTCTTTAACATGATCTTTGAAAGGCCTGATGCTTCAGGACTCAGGTTAAATATGCTGACAACAACACTTGAGAAAAATCGCTAATCCATAAAAATACTGGCACCTTGTGTTGAAAACTACTTTTTGGTTTCAACAATGATTAGTAATTCTGTTTGTGTGTGTGGTTTTGGTTTTTTTTTTGGTGCCTATCAGACTAATTTTCAGGAGGGCAGGAACCAAGTCCTTTTGTTCACAACAATTTAACACATGGGCTTCCTAGGTGGTTCAACTGTAAAGAATCTGCCTGCCTGTGCAGATGCAAGAGATGTGGGTTCCATTCTTGGGTTGGAAGATCTCCTGGAGAAGGAAAGGCTATCCACTCCAGTATTCTTGTCTGGAGAATCCCAGTATTTGTCCAGTGTTCTTGTCTGGACAAAGCCTGGTGAGCTATAGTCCATAGGGTCTCAAAGAATCAGACATGCCTGAACACGCATGTATTTAACACAGATACTCAGTGAACATGGAATGCATAGGAAAAACACTCAGAATTCATAATAAAAGGGAAGAGGTTCCATTTAGAAACTCCAAAAAACAGACTTCTGTCTTACCTTGTGATCTGTTCTTGAATAGCTTCAGTGTTGGCCTCTGCAAAAAGGTACAGCATGGTACAGCTGAAGTAGTGGGTGTGGCTATTTGGGTACCGCAGCTGATTTGCAATTGCATTCAAGAAGAGATACCGACCTAGAAATTAAGACAGCTTATCGAGAATTTGTTCTTCAAAGGCTGAATCATTCTGACTGGCTAGGGTTTGGATTTCTGATAAAGGCTCTCATGTTATCCTTTAGTTTCAACCAGTGGGGCTTGGACCCCCAAAGAGTTTTCATTTCTGTGGGTTTTACTTCACTATTTTCCACATTAAAAAATTTTTTGTTGAAAACTACTTTGAGAACTATTGCATATTAACATGTAAATAAAAAATTTAAGTACTTCCCCCAAAAAAGCTTTATTATTGTACAGAGTGTCAATGTTTTACATTCTGCTGGATTCTCATTTCTGCCCTTTTGTTCAGTCTGTTCCAGTATGGTATTTCATTCATGTAGCGTCTGGAAACCTTCACTGTACACTAGTAACAAAATGAGTGAGTGAAAAAAAGCAAATGTTTCATTATGAAAATAGTTTTGACCTCACAGTCCCTCTACAAGGGGTCTACCTTGGGGATAACCCACCAAGGGTTCCCAGTCTCTACTTTGAAACTGGCATCATCTTAACTGGATTTGGTTGTCTGTGCTGCTTGGTATTACTCACAGTTAGCTTCAACACTGCCTTGGAGACTACCCTCTGTTTTTTGCTGTTGGGCTCTGGATGCAGTGCTATTCACCTGTGTTAAATCTTTGATTTTTAAGCTGTCTCAGACCTACCCCCCCCACCACAAATATGCAAGTAGTATATACTTAAAATTAGCCTCTCAAGGATCCATAGCGGAGTTAAAAAGCCAAGACAAGCAGGACTGTATAGTTGGTCACCACCTATGTGGGTCTCTCTTACAATGAATACAGAACACCAAAAGATGTAGTTCAAGCAAGTGAGATACAGCCTACACCAGAAATTATAATGTGAACATTTTGCAAACCAGGTAGGGGGAATCCTATTCATTAATCTTTTTTTACACATGGAATATGTAACATACTGCCTGGCAAAGAGGCACCAATAATGCTGGAATAAAAAGCAGGCTAGCAAAACAAGTGAGCCTGTCTTTAAAGAGAGGCTAGTAAAAAAGAATGTTTATTTTCACACTAAAAAAAAAAAAAACAACAAAAAAAAACCCAACAACAATACACTCGTATATACTGAAATATTAACTGATGTGGTAAGGATTCTGGATGGTTTTTTACCCCCTTTATGCTTTTCTGTGTTTTCTGCACTGAGCAGATACTTCTGAATTAAAATAATCAGCCAGACCTATAATCATATTGACAGAAAATTCTCTATTGTGGCTTAAAGTATTTTTAGGACCAGACTATGACCAAATACACAGGAAACTTGACTCTGAGAACTGGCTGGCTCCACTCACCTTCAGTGTCCAAATCCACAGCCAGGTTCTGGAAGATGTCCATGTGAGCTGAGTGCGTGATGGTGCTCATCGAAGGTGTGCTGCCCTTGTTGTGGATGTGTGCAATAGCCTGAGTCCCTACATAGAGCACCAGTGCATTAATGAGCTGGAGGTTGTAGCGATTACCAGGCTCATTGGATACCTAAGTGAACAAAACAGAAAGCTCCTGACTTACTCGCACTGATAGTTCTAAGAATCCTTTTTATGACTTTCAGAGAAAAGTTGAACTGCTCCCAATATTCTCTGTGACTTAAATTTTAGAAATTTGCTTTGATTTTGTATGGTTATATAACAAATACACAGATGCTCAAGGAGAGTATGTCAATAAAAGATATGATTTCCCTTGGGAAACCAAAGCTTTAACAGTTACCAGCACAAAAATAAAGTTTATAAAGTCAAAATATGCATTATCTCACTTATTAAAAAATTGAAGAGGGAAAAAGATGTGGTTTCTTGGTATGGGAAGACTGGAAAAATAATACAGCCTCAATCATTTTCTATACAGCAAACTGAATCAGAATCCATTTTAGAAGAGTCTTAGAGTATGAGAGCGATTATCAGCAATCTAGTCTTACAGAAAACCAGTCCATTCCCTGGCTGCCTCTTCCAAGATTATGCTATAGATGTATAGGATAAATATATGTACTTATGCTAAAATGTACAATATAATCTCATCCAACCATTAAAAATGACAATGTACTTTAAAACTTTTAAAGCAAGTTGAAATGAGACCATGCATAGGACTAACTATGCATATAAAGTATTTTCTATGAAAGACACAACTAAGAGTTTCAATCAAACTAATTAACCTGTAGGTTACTGCGCAGATCAGACAGGAAAGTGACGGGTGATCGAGTTTTAAGATAGGAATCCAAATCCTTTTTGAACTGAGGTGGCATCACTCCAGTAAAATTGGTGAGAATCCGGGGAGCGATGTTAATTTCACTCAACATATCCACCTGCCACAAACAAATACAAGAATCACAATCAGAAGCATGTGTAGGGCCTTAATAGCAAACTGTTTCTATGCTAGAAAGTTGTTCATATAAAATTTTGTCTTGAAGAGTATTCAATCGTTTAAAAACATTTTCTTGAAATACAGCAATTTATAATGTGTTAATTTCTGTTACACAGCAAAGTGTTATTAGAAGAAAGATTACTCAAAGGTACCTATATACAAAATGATAGTAATTTCTCATTCTATACTATTTTATCCTTCTTAAAATAAGGCACAATAGGTATCTTTTGTAGAAGTCTAGTTTAAAATACAGAATGAGATTCTTTGCTCACCAAGAGCCCTACTCTTTGCAAAGATATCCCAGCAAAGTTAGACATCATATTCTCTACTTAAAAAAAAAATCCTCGTGACAGAAGAAAAGAGTAAAAAATATATAAAAATTACAGTAGCTATGTAAGGGTGGTATGATCTTAAAACAGTTCCTTCTCACTTTTATTTTGACAGTTTAAACAAAATGCAAGTACACACCTATGAAATACGGCATTACTAGTGTCTATTCTGCAGTGCTGTGCCACGAGGGCCACCCAACAAACGACTGGCCCAATACCTAGGTTGGGGTTCTGTAAATACAGCTAAATTTAATATCAAAACTGAAAACAGCAACTAGACAAATACTGTGAACCAATATCCAGCAGCAGTCTCATACTTTATCAATTTAGTAACATAACTGCTTCCCCCGAAAGAGCATCGCTCTGTAACAGGTAACTTGTAGGTATGTGTGTGCTGGGGGCAGCATATACCTCTCCTAGCAGAGAAAGGACTAAAATACTAACATACAACTTTCTTTTCCTTAAACTACTTAGAAGTTTACCTTCAGATTAGGAGTGAATGGGTCTGGGAGCCTCATGTTTCTTGGGAAGGCACTCAGGATCAGATTTCTTAGCTGGATACAATTAGGTGGGATCACGTCACAGAATCCATAATGGTAATCACAAAGGAACTCGGGAAAATCATGCAAAAGAACTAGCAGCACCCTTAAAGTGCCCTGTTTTTCAAAAACAAGAAAAACATTGGCTGTTTCCACATTAAGTAAGAAAACAAGAGTAACATTTTTACTATTATAAATTTAACTGAAGGGAGGGAAAAAAGGCAAAACTAGGTACCCAGAGTTTATAAGAAATACAACTTACCAAAACCCAAACAAAAAAGAAAATCTGAATAGCCCTTTATAATAATGAAGTAAAATATTTGTTAAAACTCTTTCCTCAAAGAAACTCTAGGGCTGGCTTTACTGCCAAATCCTTACAAATATTTAAGGAAAAATGAATACTATTTACAATCTTAATACAAGATTATTTTCCAACCCCTTCAATAAAAGTAGCATAACTTTGATCCCAAAATGACATGAAAACAAAACAAAAAATCCTAAATAGTCAAAATGGAAATCAGTGATACATCACAACCAAATGATCCACAAATGAATGCAATGGCAGTTTAAGAATCTGAAAATTAATGAACTAATAACAAAAAAACACATGACCTTCAAGAAAGCATCCAATAAAATTCAACACTCATTTTAATGATTTTTAAAACTATCAGCAAATTATGATTAAAAGGTCATTTCCTTAACCAGAAAATGGTACCTACAAAAATACAGATTTATAAAAACATTATACAATTTCACAAAAACATCAATATCTGGGAATAAGTCTAAGGGAAGTAAAATTAAAGACCTAACAACTAAATGGAGATACACATGGGTTGAAAGGTTCAATATTATTAAGGCATCTATTTTCTCCAAGTTGATCTACATATTCTGTGAAATCTCAATCTAAATCCCAAGAAGTTTTACAAGTAAAGCTAATTGCAAAGTTTTATGGGACTGCAAATGATAGAGAATAGCAAAAGCAGTGTTACAAGAAAGCAAAGCTGAAGAAGACTCTGCTCTACCTGATTACTCTACCTTTACGGTCAGTCTTACCATCAAGACCTTTTGATACTGGGCTAAGAACAGATCAACAGATAAACCAGAGAGATGCCCATACACAGTCAGCTAGATCATACAGGTACTAAATCAACTGGTTAGTTTGACTACACTGAATTTAAAGCATCTATCCCTCAAAAAACACATTACTTTTAAGGGAGTGAAAAGGCAAGCTACAGGAATAGATGTCTGAATATGTATCATCAAACAGCTTACATCCAGAATACATAAGAAGCCTTGTTAAAAAAGAAGAAAAACCCAGGTAATCCTAAAGGGATATGAGCACAAGGCTGGAAGAGGTACATCATCAAAGGCAGATACCCAACTGGCCAATCTACACACAAAAATCTTATTAAGAAATCAAGGAAATGAAAATTAAATCCACAATGAGATCCTTCTGCACAACTGCCAAAATGACTAAAATGAAAAACAGACAATTTCAAGTATGTTAAGTATGGGGAGAAACAGTCTGAATACGATTCTGGAAGAGTTAACTGGTGCACACACTGATATATCAACATCAAGCACTGGTTATACAAATTATGTTCAACTTTTGCACTTTTCTGAATATATGTTATACTTTAAAAGCTTAATAAAACCAACATTAGGCCTCATATACTGCCAGCTGAAGTATTTTTCAAGTGTTTTAAACTGCTTTGAGTGTTAGGTTTTTATTCTAATTTTACAACTTCAAATTAATTACCTTGTAGAGGATTTGCATAGGTTTGGTGAGTTCCACATTTCTAAGGAAAGGCGCTAAATATTTGAATAAATCTATCAGTAACTGTGCATACATAGGCCATCCCTGAAAAGAAAGAAACACACGGGTCATAATTACACTCAGCTGCTGTCCTGCCACCAAAAAGGTTGCCCAAGCAGCTACGATGTGACTATTATTTTTCTTCATAAACCTCTCTTAAAGACTGACTAGCATGAAAAAGGAGTAAGCAAAATAATGCAGATAATGGGAAATGCTATTTGAAACAAACTGGCTCCAGAAATTCCAAGATATATAGATCCTTCTGCCTGCACCAAACAGGGGAAGGATGTTTCAGCCAGAACACAAATCACCCAGCCAACCAAGAAACTCACATGTTTTCTTGATTTCTTCAAGTCCTGGATCTGAACTATTTATTTTTCCCACGTTCAATTCCTCAACTCTTAGCAAATAACCTCATCCAATTTACAACATGAATCCTTTATTTTCACCCAAATTTGGCCTGCTTACCATATTCCAGTTATACCAATTATGTGCACTTTGAGTAGATTTTATTCAGTGTTGTTCTTCCTCCTGGAATGCACTATTTCACCAAATACCAAATCCATTTAAGGATTATTTCACTTTATTTTTTTTTTAACCAAACACATAGCAGTCACATTTGTCTTCTGATCTGAAGGGTCAATCAAAGGTACTTCCTTAAGACTCATCTGCCATTTAATTGCAAGATGAGAGAGAAACGTTATCATATAACTGTGTTTATTCACAATTATATGAAAAACTCTTATCTCAAATTTTATCTTAATTCTTCAAATACAGTAGAGACCAGTGGTCCTCAACCCTGAATGTATGAGTCTTTAGTATTTAGAGTGAGAACTTGTAAAAGTGGCAGGTTCCTGAGTTCCATTACTCAAGAGTTTTATATAACTGTCTACAGAGGAGCTTTAGGGTCTCAACATTTTTTGGAAAATCCCTTACAAGGCTGACATAAGGTGACTCATGACAACTTGGAGAAGCCATACACTAATCATTGAGGAATGGCTTTCAGGCAGAGGCAGTCAAGTACCTGTTATGCCTCTCCCCATGACCTGACTCTACATTAAATGTAAGGACTCCCAACTAAGCCTCAAGAAGTACAGTGACCACCGAATGCCTAAGAGTGCTAATAAGTCCCAGGTAGTTACAGTCTTCATCTGTAGGAGATAAACTGCAGCCACACCTTCTGCTGTGGCGTGTGTGCCAGCATTCTTGCAATAAATATCCGATGGGAGATCAGTTCAAGCCAAGCATACACAAAGCCAGGAGCTTTGGTAGGCCTCAAAATGTGGAATGTGTTGCTGAAAGAAGAAAACCTTAGTCAGAAGCACAGTCCAACTTAA
The DNA here is from genome assembly GCA_006410935.1 of Redunca redunca. NCBI lineage: Eukaryota > Metazoa > Chordata > Mammalia > Artiodactyla > Bovidae > Redunca > Redunca redunca. The sequence continues at coordinate 8,584 of SJYQ01043910.1, forward strand.
AGTTAAAAAAAAAAAACTATAAGTAGACAATATGCAAGCTGCATGGTCCATCAACATGCTTCTAACCCAGAGTTCTTCTCAAATTTTATGACACTAAAACAGCAATCCCTAACATTATTTTCAATAACTCACCAGAAAGCTGTAAGTGTCTGGAAATTAATGGTTTCCAACACATGCTCAGGTGCATTGAGTTCCAAGAGCAGCATGATAAAAATTCGATGGTAGGGAAGTTGCTGAAATTCACTTTGCCGAACATCATGATCCTGTAGGAGAACTCCCACTACTATACCGAGGACCTACAGAGCACATAGATTATACAGCATGTAAATCATGAAGACAGTTCCTTTACCACTCTCTAGTCATGCTTCATACCTTTCATTCTTATGCCTCACATGGAAGTAAACAGAAAATTATATACTGGTAGCCACAGGGACCACATGCTGGTTTGATTTGCCCTGTGCTTTTATATGTTTTCTCTGAATTTCCATAACCATGGACCAGACATGTACATTCTCCACAAATTTTTCTAAAGCTCTAGAAGTCAGCATGGTACATATTTTATCCTGTTTACACAACCAACCTAATTTTTCTGGTCTAACATTGGAGAAGGAAATGGCAACCCACTCCAGTATTCTTGCCTGGAGAATCCCATGGATGGAGGAGCTTGGCGGGCTATAGTCCACGAGTCACAAAGAGTCGGACATGACTGAGCGACTTCACTTTCACTTATAAAGCTTATAGGAGGCAAATGATGTATACTTCTCTTGGCATTTAGGAGATGGGAGGTCAGATATGCTGTTAGGTTGCAGAAACATTGCAGAACTATCCTGCACTCCACTTGATTTCACCACTGAAGAGCAGGGGACGTGAAATCCATTTGTAACTACCCAAGACCAAAGTCTAAGTTCATTTTTGTACTATCTTAACATTCAAATTACCAGGAATTCCACTGCAGAAATCAAAGAAAAACTCTGTTCCTTTTCAGAAAATCAAAGACAACTGCAATGTCACTCATGGTATCTGAGTTGTCAATCTTATGTTGTCAATGGAGATGTCTAGCCATCCCATTCACAGTTAACTCTGTACTTGGGGGCAAATCTTACACTACCCTAAGTCTCTTCTAATGTAGTCATTACCAAACAGTAACACACTGAAAATACCTTATACCTTTTTGTTTTGAGAGAGGGTGTCTTCAGTCAGGGCACTATACTCTTCTAAAATTCGGTGATTATGTTTACTTATTATGTATGAATTTAATTTCTGGACAGAAAGTGGGATATTACAAAATGTTTTGAGGGCCCTGTAGGGTTGAGAACCACTGATGCAGACTTCAAGTGTGCAAAAGTCTAAGGCAAGAAAGGATTTCAGACCTTATTCAGCAGATTAATCTTTGTGACAGTGTTGGTGGCCTCCCCTGAGTGCTTTACTAGCAGTGCAATGAGTCGGACAAAGGCATCCAGGTTGTGATAGCACTTGGCTCGGATCATGGTGGGATTAGCAGCAGGATTGTGCTGCTGCTCTGCCTGAGCACGGTAACTGATTTCAACACACATTTCAGTACACAGACGAAAGAACCTTGTTATGAGGTCATCAGTCTTCAGGATTCCTTGCTGGTGCATCTACCAAGGGAACAAAAACATCAGAAGGCAGGATGAGATAACACACATGAATAAACGTTTAATTTTCATGCTAAGACGTATTCTCTCATTTAATCCTATTGTCACATTTCTAACTGTTACTTTGTAAAACAGTAGAACCCGTGACAGAATTCCATCAATTTTGATGGAAAATGAGAAAGAAGATAATAACAGGGCAATTTTAAACAAGCAGTCCATAGCCAATAATTTCAAAAGTTAACTATGCAAGTTAAACCACCTTTTTAGTAACCCATTAAGTCATATTAAGACATTCTGGTCAATGTGTATTTCCCCCAAGTAAGAGATTAAGTTACATATACTTTATTTCCTCACAAAATTTAAGATAATTTCTTCCATCTGACTTAACCAAAAACAACAAAATTTTTGAAACTACTTGTACTAGGAAAATCAAGTAATAATTTATACAATAAGTAGGTACCAAATTAAAATGCTCACAGATCATACCCAGCTATTTTAATGTAAATTAAGATAAAGTGAAAAGGGTAAGTTTATTTAAAAGAAAGGATAAGTCCAAATTTTATGACATAATCTGGAAGTTAAGCAGAGAAGTTATTTGGCTAGTACAAGAAGAAAAAGACAGTGTAAAAAACATTAAGGCTGCAGAGGGAGGTCAGTGCTTACTAAGCAATGAAACCAAGCCCAGAATGAAAACGTTTTAAAAAGTTTCCAAGATAACGGTCAAGTTAACTGTCCCTTGATAAGTAATTAACACAGCTGAACTGATGTTAATAATACCCTAGGCAAAACAGATGGCCTGCAAAGGGACTTCTATACAATAAAATCTAAAAAACTAAGTGGGGAGAAGAAATGAGCACAGACTGCTATGATCAAGAGGGAGCATAAGAGGAGAAAGGAATTCTCAAAAAGATTCAAAAGCACAGAAAAATATATTATGTTTTTCAAATGAAGAGAAGAAACAAGAGCAAATAAGCCAAGAGGAAGAGCTGAGACAGGTGCCACATCCATACCCATGAAATATCAATGATCACAAAAACCAATTGATTTGAAACTCCTCCATCCAAATTGGAAATCAAGCTCTTAAGTATGCAGTAGCAGCTTTTCAATAGGGTGTTTGATAATTCCTTGGATTCTTTTAAGGGAGAAACTTACTTATTATGATGTAACTTAAAAAAAAAATCATCTTGAAAAATAAGTCCAATTCCTAACAACTTCTAAAATTCAAACCAGCTCTTCCATCATTTGTCATTCAAATGCAAGATAATTTGTATCTTTCTTTGGTGGCACACCTAAGTTTTGGTCTCAGTTTGAAGAAATACAATGGTCAAAATGCAGAAATAAGCTTTTTAGGAGATAGCTAAGCTAATTAATTTAGAAAGATAAAAAGCACTACCATTTAAATACTTAAAAGTTTTTCTTTTATATTTTCAATTTTCAATTTTTTTTGTTTTTTGGCTGTGTCTCGCAGCTTGCAGGATCTCAGTTCCCCAGCCAGAGACTGAACTAGAGTCACCGAAGTGAAAGCACCAAATCCTAACCACAAGACTACCAAGGAACTCCTTATTTTACTTTTAAACATGGGCTGTTACAGAACTTTACTTAGCCCATAATCTCATCACTGCTGATAATCAAGCTGGTAAAATTACTACATACATCTGGCAATTTTATTATTCATTATCTATCTGGTCCACTGTATTCTGTAGCTGTGACAACTGAAATCAGATAAAAAGTACTAAAGGGGACAGCAAATGCTGACTTTACTGCTTAGTGACCAATGATGAGAAAATAAACAGTATCAATTTAACTGAGTAATGATGAAGACATTTTTGGTTTACATGAGTATGGAGGTAACTGACCACAGGTACATAATACTGAGCTTTAATAATGGAGGCATCACACCCTACTTATGTTGAATAAAAAGCACCTTTCTTTCCAAAAGCTCTACCTGTCCAACAAACGCAGAGAAAGCTTTGGTACTGTCACGACCAGCTGCTGCTGAATGGTAGAGATTCACCCATTCCCTCAGAAGATACTCTGCCTTCTCCCTCAGGCCTGGAGGATCATCATACTCTGAGGCTTGAGAGATCCCAGAATGCATCATAAAGTTAGGGCCTCCATGAGCACGATCAATCATTGCTTCATAGTTGGATCGCACTACTTCCATCAGTTGGGGCAATCTAGTACAATAAATCCAGAATGAAAATCAGTCTACTCATGGTTGTGATTTCAAAGACATACAGTTGGAAATTTGCTTATTTAATAGAAACCACAAGAGTGATGATCATTTACCATTCCCATAATTAAACAAAACTATCTTCGGTTTTCTTTGTATCTGTTTACCCATGAGGACAAAATGTGCAAATGACTGACTTCAGTTAAGTCACTTCTTGACCAAAAAACGCCCAATGAAATGGAGCTGATGTCCATGGTCAAAAAATTATTCACTGCATGCCCACTATCTGGCATGCTTTGTGTTACTTAATTCTCAACAGCTATTCAAGATATTATTTCCACTTTATATAAGAAACAAACTTAGGGAGGATAAGTCAACTTGTCTAAAATCAGATTTGAAGCAGCTGAGCCAGGCCTTCAACAGAGGACTCTGACACCAAACCTAGTGCTGTATGTACTGGTCTGCAGCAAGAGGGCTTGGCAGCAGTTAGTTAAGCTTTCATATTTCAAGGGACAATATTAGGCCTCACCAAAGCTTACCATATGTTGTAGGTAAAGCTGTTACGTAACGATAACGTTAGTAAGTCTACACACTCATTTCTAAAACTGCAGAATGCACAACAACCCCAAAACATTTCCTTCTCACCCTTCAGGAGCATTGCCTCTGGAGTGAGCATTAATCCTCATGAGGGTTTCAATGGTGTGGAACAGATCTGCCTCAGTAACATGGGCAACACTCCTTTCATCCACCAGCAGTATTTTTACCAATTGCATAGCAAATGCCACAGCCATGTAGTTTAAACCATTCTCCATTGACTGGCAACACAGAAAGCACAATGTAAGAAAGACAGCACCGACAGCAAACACACTTCCCAGCTACCAGTCTCCTTTCCCGCTTAATTCTCTCCATACCTGAGCGAGGTGAAGATCATACTGTTGCATATTGACCAAATGATTGCGAATTAGCAACTCCACTGCCTCCACGTTATATTTGTATTCATCCCGACACTCAATTAGGCACCTAGGAAAGTCAGTATTCCTTTATTCATAAAGGCTCACCCATACTGTGGATCAGGTGAAATAAAGGGCCTACTTCATTCAGTGTTAACTTATTCCAAATTAAGGATGCCTTGAGTACCAACTGAAAATCAGTTTATCAGTTTCCAAGATTTAAAATAACCAGTAACCAAGGAGAACAGATAACCCAGTGTTAAAAGTTTTGCTAAGTCTCAAAAACAAAGCATTCCATTTAAGACATATAATTCTCACTACTTAAAATCAGAAATTCCGTATGTTTGAATTTTATAAACAGGGCCATGTGGTGTGTGGGAAGGCCGCTGAGTAAATACTACTCTTCTAAGACAGGGACGGACCTTGTGATCTGTTTGTTACACCATGGAGACCCATATGCCCGGCCATCTTGAAGAGCTTTCAAGACCAAGAGGTGGCACTCTCTGTAGCGAAGGAGGAGGTCAGCGTCAGCACCACTGGTGGCATCCAGTAAGCCCTCTACAGCCTATTGAAGGAAAAAAAGCATTCATTCAGATTCATGGAAAAGACAATACTCAGCCCAGTAATCAAAGTCAATAACCAGACCTTGATACAAAGTACAATGTATCTTCTAAGGCCTCAATAAAGAATCTCTCCCCACACACCAAAACCCCTTCCACTTGCCTCACACACACCCTCTCCCAGTTCCTTCCAGTTTATACTTACTACATTTCTCACCGTCAGAAAAGGCTTCACTGTCCCAGCAGAGCCAAAACCCACTGTGGCCCCACACCCTGCCCCCAACCAGTACTTAAATCAACTGTCCCTCACAACCTAAGGGAACATCTTTTAAAGTTTCTTAAATAATCATAATTCCTGAAAATCCTACCTTTATAGGGAAAAAAAGAAAGACTTCCCACTTTAAAATTTGTTAATTATTTGTAACAGTCTATTCTGGAGAAAATCACCAGCTTACTACAGAACAGAACCTGCTTTACGTTACTTTTAAAAAATCTTAACCATAAAGTAGATAATGATACAGGTCACCAGATATTTACAAACTTAGCGTCTTCTAAAACAAACAGATTAAGAACACTAACCTTCTGGAGCAATCCAAGAGCAGCAATGGCATCTCGAGAGTTCCGTGATAATACTACAACCTCCAGAAGACTTCTGAGGGCCTGAGCTTGGGGGTTCATGGCCAAAGTTGGCGGGATAGCGTGAAGATGCTGCTCCAGTTCTGTAATACACTTATCATAAATCTGAGCTACATCATCTGTTGCCCAAGCTTGCTGTTTTGGGGAAACAACCAAAAGGGGGAGGGGTGCGGAATTAAAAGACTTTCACTGGCACAAGCAGCAATTTAAAACTGGGTATGTTTACTACCCTTAATTTCTTTTCATCAAAAATACGGAAGGGCTCTTTCATTTCCCTTCCTGAACTGTTTCTTCTTGATGCTGTTAGGTGGGGCAGTACAAAATAAGCACTGGGGTGGGGTAGGGGTTTTACTTGATAGTGGAAAGCTTTGCAAACATCAACACAAACAAGTGATGAAAGATGGCATGATAAACAATGAGACAGGCTGAGGGCAGCACCCCTTGTAGCATCTAATAATCTCTGCAGCCTATGAAAGTAAGTAATTCAAACCATGGAAAATATAGTATTCAGTCCAACTGTTAAAACTCAGTAAGAGAATAAGAACACAGCATCATTTCTGTGCTATTCCTAGCAAACATGTACTACCTGAATCTATTCATGGGAACATATTGTACAAACCCAAATCAGGTCATTCCACTAAACCATGGGCCTGTAATCAAAGTGTCAAGGCCATGGAAGGTGAGAAAAGGAGCTAGGCTAGACTGACTTGGGGGAAAATTTTTAAATGTGTCAACTAAATGAAATTCAATTCTTTTTGGGGGGCTGGAGTTGGGGAACACAGCTTGTGACACCTTAGTTCCCTGACAGGAAACAAAACCCAGGGCCCTGCAGTGGTAATGAGTCTTATCCTATCCGCTGGACCACTAAGGAATTCTCTGAAGTGTGTGATGCTGATTTAGATTCTTTTACTATAAAAAGACCATATTAGGACACTTTGTAAAACTTGAATGAGGTCTAAGGATTAGATGATATTAATGTATCAATGTTAACTCTGATTTCAGTGGTTTTACTATGGTCACACAGAATGTCTTTGTAGGAAACACAGACTAAAGGATACAAGAGTGACTGGGACATCAAGGACAGCACCTATGTTCAAATGGTTCAGAAGAAAATGTTTCCCCCTCACATTTTCAACTTTTATAACATTTCAAATTTTTAGAAAATCTTTTTTACAAAGAACAGGGCAAACCATGAGGTTACCAAGTAAATTCCTTTAGTTATGTCAAACATGAAGGTTAAATCAACCTCATGGACTAAAAAAAATTCCCGAATGCCATGCTGATGTGATACAAAGGGTAGCTACACTCCATAATGCAACAGCTGTGGGTAATTTTTTTTCCTTGTAACGTAAGCTCCTGGGAACAAGTGACAGATTAACTGACAGAAACATTCAAATTAAACTGTAAATTCCTCAATTTGATCCAAGACAAGTACTTACCTTCATGGGCTGGGCTAAAAATCCTGTGGGCTGACTTAAATCATTTGTGGGCAAGAAGCCAGGCACATTGCGTGCAAACTCTTCATAAACAGCCAGCTGCTTTGGGTCCACACCACCAACCTTGGAAGAAAAAAACCTGTTTTAACAGGATCCTCTTCACAATCAAGGGAAACCTTTTTATCAAAGTGGAAACTTCACATGGGAGTAAGCACCAGGGTTTTGAGAAGGGACACGGGTGTCTTTACAACATTTAACACATGACTGAACAGGCATGCATATGCGCACACAGTTCAGTGTTTCCTATTTTCCCTGAGACCTGTCAGAGTCACCTTCATTTATAAACACTTTTTCCACTGGCAAATGCCTCAAGTAGGACCATGCAGCCAGAGCAGTTCTCCAATGGAGCTGTAAAACTGGTTAAGATTTCTCAACACTGTCTTCTCACCAACAAGCAACTAGTAATAAAAACTCAAGTATCAGAAGGGAAGACCAAGTTCAGAAACAAAAACTAGAAGACATATGAACTTTTAACAGTAGCACTTCAACAACAGGGGTAGGGGATACATCTAAGCTATTTCTGTGTCTCCCCCACAGGCAGCCTTTTAACAGAAATAACATGCTTTCTCAGAAACAGAATTTAACCCCTATCCTAGTCCTCAGAAAGAAAACAAAGGGCAGAGAGAGACACAGCCCCAAGTCTCACTTTCAGCCTGATTTGCTCTGGCATCCGCTCAGCTTGGTATGTTAACACAACAGGATCACAATACCTTCGCCCTTCTTGCCTAGCATGTTTTCTCAGCTCAAATTCCTGCAAACAAAAAAAAAAAATCACTGAGGTTCTTGTTATGAGGCACTTTCTTAAATGGAAAAACAAATACTTAAAAGGCAAATGCTAAACACTTACAGTTGCTAATCTCTTGTCCATCTCAGGGCCTGCTTTTTCTACTGCAGTCTTCTGAATAAAACAGCAAGCTAATTCACAATTGTCCTGAGCTAACTGAGCAGCTGCCTGATCCATCATTTCCCTTTGTTGTGGGCTTGCAGTCTATTGGGAGAAGAAACAGAAAAAAATTTAAAATTTTCTGTGGGTAGACAAAACAGATAGATGGGATAATATAAAATGCAATATTTGGGCAAATTAATTTTAGAAGTTCCAACTCTACTTATGACTTATTAGCTGTGACCATGAAGTAATCTAACAATCATCTTCATCTATAAGATGATACACTACTCAACTGAAACATCTTACCAGGTTGTTACGAAGATGTGAACACTATGAAAGCAATAAAGCAGTAAACAAAGGTATTATCAACCATGACATCTGAGGCCACAAATGAGTAAGTGAGTTATCGGAAGAGACTATGTGCTTATGTATGTGTGCACGCATGCACAGTCACTTTAAACTGTTTTGTACTGTCCTACTCCAAAGTGCTTTAAATCTCAATTCTTTATGGTAAACAGAATCAAGAGTGTTAACTTAGGCAGTTTTCAAAAAATTCTTCATTTCTTTAAACCAGTAAGTATCTGGAGTATCTACTATTTGCCAAACACTGCTGAGGATAAAATAAACAAAAATAAACACCACCTCATAGAACTGACAAATCTAAGAGGAAGACATCAAACACATATGGTGACTATTAGAGTATGTGGAATGCTCACTGCTACAAGCAAAGAAAAATGAGCTTTTTCAGATAAGCAGTAATGAGTTTTATACTACAAGAAAATAGTAAACTTACACGAAGGGCTGAGGCAAAACTGTTTTTCAGGTTAGTTGATATGCTCATGAGTAAAGGTTCCCTGCAAGTAATCATGGCCATTCCAGCTGTCAAGTTCCGCATCATGTGATGAGCTGCTATTCGCATTCGAGATTCCTCAGAATCCAGGGCAAAATCTTTCCTGACTATTTGCTCACAAGTAGTCATGGCAATCTTAATTGATCGATCCACGACAGGATGGACCAGCTCCTGGACGGCCCGTTCAATTGCTTGGCGCACACACTGCTTCAGCTGTGGATGGGCCTGAAACAAGGGAATCTAGGGAGGAAAAGAGAAGTCAACAATTTTTCTAAATAAAACAACCAAATTTCTATCAGTAATCACACCCCTGTCTTTGAATTACTTCCAAGTTAACCATGAACTGCCAATTTCTACTTTAAATAATGAAAAGCTCAGAAATCAGAAGCTGGGCTCCAAAGAGAGCACAGTAGTCACTATATCTTGTGATACATGATTACACATCAAGTTTAATGGGCAAACTGTTCATTACAAGATGCTTAAAGACACTACCCTAGTTAGTCAAAATTTGTGGCTTGAGTACTCCTAAAGAAAGGAACTTCTTTAGTACCATGGGGAAATGCAAAAATAATCAAGATAATAGAAAAAAAGGCTTTCTACAAAAACTATTATTTTCAAAATAGCAAGCATTTTATTTAAAAAATATTACATTGAAATCTTTTGCTTTACTTGAAAGACTATTTATGTGTATTTACTGAATTTTTAAGAAACTTAAAAAATATTCATGATGAACTTATACTACACATAGCAATTCCTACTCTCTGCAACAAAAGCTTACATACAACTTAGGAATCCAGATGAGGAAGTAAAAAAGGGAAGGTAAAGTTAACCAGTTGACCTCGTCACAAAGTAACAGTTTACTTACTGTTGGGTTTAGAGTAATGTGTGGTGCCAGGCCTGCGAGGGAATAGACATTGATGTCATGGTAACTGTACTGTGGCTGTGGCGGAACGGTGGCTGTACAGGTGGTGCTGGTGGCTGGTGTTGTAGAAGTTGCTAAATGTAGAGAAAAAAATAAAAGCTGATGAAAGAAGCACACTACCTGACTTTACTTTAAAATTAGCAGGACATCATGTGGTTTTAATCTAACTAAACTGACTGACTGGAGGTGGGGAGGGGTGGCATTGGTCACATTTTTCCCACCCTGAATTACCACAATCTGAACAAAGCATGTAAAACTCAGTCACTGGCCATGCACCTGGGCACAGGAATGACTTGAGCGGTCTTGCCACATTAGCTGGCCCAAACCTTGTCCCATTATTCTATATATAATGTATATCAATTTTCAACCTATTCTGTTTCCTAGTTTTACCTGGGGATTCTTGAGGCCTGAGAAAAAGCTGGTTTATTCTAACCACACCTCCTAAAGCTCCCAGTCCTCTTAATGCAGGTTAAATAACCCACTCGCCTAATGAATGGGTTGAGCCGATCTGGCCATCCCCAGATTTGAGGAATAACACAGGTCTTCATGCCAGTGCACTTCTTTCTCTAAGACCTCAAACAATGTAACAGTCTGGCTGAGGGGGAATATGAGGAACAACTGATTAATGATATTAGTTAGAATACCACAGACAGAATTACCAGACAGATACACTCAGACAATGCCTAGACATAACCAACATTTCCTTAAAAATTTAGAAGGCTCACCAGAAAGTACACAAAATTGCAACCTCACATTACATAGAAAGTTACAATTTGCTATATGCATGCGAATGTACCATTGAAGAGAATGATAAACAGAGGGTTAATTATCACACTTACTTGTGGTTGTGATAGGAGGGAGCTCCTCTGGCTGCTTGACATCTTTCTTTGGAGCAGAGAGTTGCTCATCTAAGTTCTTCAGGCGATCTTTATCCTTTAGGAGGTTTCCAGGTTTTAGCTCATTGATGTCTAATGCAAGATTCTTACAGAGGACCTCAATTTCAAACTTCAAGTTTAACTGTGTAATTCCAATATTCAATGAGAATATTAAAAATGAATATCCAGCTTCATAAGAGACAGTATTCTCACCCATTTGTCATAGTGCTCCCCCCACTAAATACCCTCTTTTTCCTGTAAATTTTAATAATGTAAAGGAAGACAGTGTTCCTAAGGATAAAAAGCAACAAACTTACCTTTAAGTCATGTTCCTGATGTAGCTCAGCTAATACATTCATAATAGCCATTGTCCAGGGGTTGGGTGGCCTAAAAACCTGAAGAAAACCATTATGTTAAGCTTGCCCCAAACTCACTCTTTAATATGTATTATCTAAAACAGTTAGTTAAGCACTCATACCCATGTGGCCATAATAAAATCCCTAGCCTTCCCACAAATCATATTTCAGAAAAACACCAAAACCCAAAGCCACCCATTAAAGTGAGTCCTGTATACTACCGAGCCTCTCAATTTGGAAATCCCAAGCTTCCCTGAGGAAAACTAACTGATCTAGCTCTATGTTGCTAAGAACTGAGGATATAGCCTCTTGACCTTGTGCCAAAACGAACGAACTCTCATTAGATGACTCAAATCAGTCTTCAATAAAATATTAAAATTTACTCACCACACTACGAATGCTAGATTCTAAGACTTTGGCAACAAAGGGCACTACATAGAGCAACTCTTGCTGTCCTTTAACATAAGCCTCTAGCAGCAAAGATTTTACATCCAAGTCCTAGAAAAACAAACACATTTTTCAAATGCTGGGAATATATTAGAAAATTCCTTATTCAACATCCCCAATTATACTCTGCCAAACTCATCCCCCAAATTGGAATCAATAATTGACCCTCACCTTATGAAAAGCCAGGGATAACAATCATACCTTTTGTTTATCTTGCTAAACACTGTTAAGGCCATGGGCATGCAATTAGGGATTCAAAACATGGGCCAAACCTTCACAGACACCCCGTCACAACAGCCCCAAATAACGTCAAGATTTTTAGGTAGAATATGCTGTATGAACATTCTCAAGTTTTACATGAGCCTTTGGTTAAAACTCACAGTATGTAAGATGGGTTTATTTTTAGCTAGTGTAATCATTCCTAGCCAGTGTCCCAAGTTCTTCAGCAAAGACCGATCGGAGAAATTGGCTGCAGCTTTATCAGAGGTCAGGAGTACCTGAAACAGTGTAGGATTAAGAAAGGCATGAAAATGAGCTTATAAAAAAACATTCTCAACTTAATGTTTAAGAATTCCATTAAAAACAAGCCGTCAATACTGAGAACATGCCCCGAGGTAGACCCTGTCCACGTTATTACTGCAATATTTTGTTGTATTCAGTGACATTTTTACCTTCAAACGTCTTTACATTTAAAAAAGTAAAAAAATTTACAAAACTAAATTTTACACAAGGTAAAAAATATAAAATACATCATCATATTGATGTGAAATAACACCACGTATCACGTATGGTCCCACAGCAAAGTATTTTAAAACTGAAAATTTTAGCTAAGTTTGAAGCAGCGACCCAACTGCAAATCTATTTTGAAGAGCTAAATTCAATTCAAATGAAGACTACAGCTATGATTTTTAAGTCCTTCCCAGACAGCAGGCATACTAAGGAGTGTAAGAAGACTGCAGTGCTCTGTTGTCATCTTTAGCATTATCTTTGGAAACAACTAAGATTACTTTCTGGAACACACTGTAATATCACTTACACACTTCAAGAAGACCTGATCCATTTCATCAATTCTCTACTTTTAACTTTCTTAAGCGAGACAGAACCAATACTCCAGTGTTGCATACACTCATACATTCATTTCCTAAATAATACCTTTTATGGCTATTAAAAATTTATACTTTTGTTTAAAAGAAGGAATCTTTTGATCCAAATCATGTGGAGATTTTCGTATCCCAACAATCTCTGCTATCAAATGACAAAGGCTGAATTTAGTTATGTTCCTTAACTCCATACAGCAACAGCAGAATGGCACAAAGTCAGCTGTGCAATAGAAAGGAGCCAGGAATTCTTTTGCACTACAGCGTAACCAAGAATAGGGAAAATTCCTATTCACAGGTTTAAATATAGTGCTGGTTCCTAAGCCAATATTTCAAGTTATTCAGCCAAGAATGTTTTCAGCTATATGCTGGTTCACACTGTTTTCTTTAAAAATTATTCCTCCTGAGAAAAATACTTAAGATATTATAGAACAAGCATTAGCCCATTAGGAAACGTTTGACCTTAAACTGAGAATCTTAAATGGCTATTTTACAACATTCAAGAATCTTGAGATACCTGGCATTTAAGACATAAATGATTGTATGGTATAGAGTGACGAAAACGAGTATGTCTATAAGACTAAATTCTTCATGAAAACTTAGTTCTGTGTTTGAAACAATGCCTAAAGCAACTTGCATAAATACTGTAACAAATACAACATAAAGGAGAAAACAATATCCCCTAATTCCACCTGTGCAATCAAACTATTTCCAAACTAAACAGTAGTAAAAAGAAATACAAAGGTTTGACAGAAAACAAAATTCTGTAAAGCAATTATCCTTCAATTAAAAAATAAATTAAAAAAAAAAGAAACACAAGAACACTTACTTTGATGTTTCTATAGGTCTCATTCAGAACCATCTTATTAAATTCAGGATTCTTCAGTGTGTCAAGGAAGTTAGAATACAGGCTGTGAAAGTTTGGCTCAATACTGACTCTCTTCATAACCAGGTATTGTGAAACCCAAGGCATAAATTCTTCCTTCACAGTTTCCTTTAGTTCTTCAACCTGGCCAACCATTACAACATGGGAAGTATTCATCGTTTCTGTGAACATGACTACAGTGTATGGCTCCTTGCAAAATTAGTTGCTAAAGCAACATGCTACATACATCTCCCCAATTTTACACAGTTGCTATCAAGTACAGTATATTCGAGTCCATGTAAGTATAGAGTCAATCATCTCTTAAGCTGGGTAATTAGAACTGAAACATCTATGGTCACTTTAAGCTTTAAAATTGCAAAATATGTAGTCCCTCATCCCTATCTTACTTACTCTCCATTTGAACAAAAGAAGATAAATTACTAATCTACAACCTGTTATTAACAAGCCTGATGCCAGAACTATGTTTTTCTACATTTCTATCTCTAGGAATTATTTGTAAAGTTTGAAACTCTTCTTCCAAAAAGCATGAAAAATGCTTCAAAATTTTCCCCTAATCAATTATGGTGAAATTCTCAGGGACAGTACTTGCATTATAAATTACATTTCAAACCCTTCTGTTTAGGCTAATTAGTATTGATGAAACCAGACATTTCCAAGTATTATCTTAGCACATAATCTTGTAAGGCAAGCATCAATTCTTTTCACAAGCTGTTAATATCTCTGGGAGGATGTGAATTGTGACTACAAATACAAATGAAATTCCCATCATGAAATCATTTTCAAGTCTACTTCAAAAAGCCTGTAACTCACTAGAAAACAAGACTATCTGGGACTTCCCTGGAAGTTCAGTGGTTAAGAGGCTGCGCTTCCACTGCAGGGAGTGTGAGTTTGGTTCGATCCCTGGTCAGCGAACCAAGATCCCACATGTCATGCCATGTGGCATAAATGAATAAATAAATAAAATCAGTGCTGTTTAACATCTACAGAAGCTACAACCACTAGTTATATATCCAAGTTCCCTTCATTTTGATTCTATTATCTCCACCTTTAAAGATTAAAAAGGGTAGAGAATATCAAATATAAATCTCCCAATCCATTGAAAAACAACAGAGAACATTTGTAGTGATACATAAACTATTACTTCAGACTCACCTTTTGTGTCATATTTGACTGGGAAAGGTTGTTAAAGATAAAAGCAATTTTCTCCTGGATATTTTCTGGGGGCTCTACGATTCTCTCAGTTTGATCTGTGGCCACAAGCAATGTATCTATATTTGTTGTATTAATAGAAGGCTAAAGAAATAAAATACATAAAATTAACAAGCTGAAATCCTTACTAGACAAATCCTAGGGGTGGGGTATGTACACAGATTCCTTTAGTATGTAAAACACATACGGTATGTACAACTGTGCACTTGAAATGCTGGCAAGAACATGTACTGAACTATCATAGGGACTGCGTGTGGGAAATCGGGGTGGTAAAGGGAGAAATGCTGATCTTTCCTGCTTTTTTAATAGGCATGTGTTATTTATAATAAAGTACATGCTCACTACTGGATATATTGCAATGCAACAACAAATACAACAAAGAAAGAAGATAGACCTACTTACTGGCACATCTTTCTTAAAGCTGACTCCAGTTGGCCTGGTGACTGTAACCGTTTTAGCAACAGTGGTGGTTGTTGAGGTGGTTACCATAGTGCTAACCTGGCCAGCAAGGGGAGCTTTTGCTGGAACCTGGGCCTGGGCCTGGGCTTGAGCCAGTGCAATACTTCCAGGGGTTGTGATAGAGCCCTGCATTTTCACAGGAGGATCTCTAGATTGCTGTCCATACTCAATATACTATAGGGGTAGAGAGAGAAAAACACATTAAATAAGAATTCTTAACAGAAACTGAAATACTTGAATTGAACTCCCCTCACTTCTAAGAGACTGGAAATCATTTCAGAGCACTCTTTTGGTTTATCTATCTCCCTTATATCTTGCCCCATTCTGGTGCATATCCCCATATGTGTAATATGTAAGTGGATACCACGAACTTTTGAAGAAATAAAGCTAAAATGTTACTATGCTTAAGTACTTATAAGAGAACCAGTTAACAAGTTTTAAAAAGGTGGCCACAAATGCTTGCCTATAAATTTCCTTAAATTCCTTCACATAAGTAAACATAAAGGTTCTAAAATTTATATAATAAACTGATTTCTATTGGATGCTAATGAAAAAATCCACAGCCTAAAAAACACTGCAGCGTGAGTTCCCTCTCAGTAAAGCTAATAGCACAAAACAAGAACAGTTTATACTACCTAGCCAACTGAAGGGAAAGCAATGTTCTAGGATAAGTTTCATCCCTCCCCTCCACATTTCCCAGTCCAAAAAAATTCCTTCTCCCACACAAATTAGAAGACTGACACAGCCTTCCTGATACTATTACCAACAGCTTGTTCCTGACCAAGCTATGTATATATACCTAACTTTATTCAAAAAAGGAGACATTTTCAAGAAGGAAAAATACAGCCCTTTNATTTCATGTAAGAACAGAGGCAACACAATTTCAAATTTTTCAAAAGCTAATCTAGGCCATTTCTCCCATTTCTACCTTTGAAATACCTTATTTGAAGAGAATGCCAAAAGGAGGAACAAAGAAGAGAGGGAAAATGTGAAGTTCACCCTTTCTGTTTCAAAAAAACCTTGTATTTTAAAGGATTTGTTTTACTTAAGATTACAACGAAAAAAATAAAAAAATTAAAAAAAAAAAAANAAGATTACAATGAAAAAAATAAAAAAATTAAAAAAAAAAAAAGATTACAATGAGCCACTAAAACTACTATCTTTCCAGCTAGCTGAATTCCAAATGTTCATCAACAGGTAAAGAGAAAACCAGTTTGCTAATGAACCCATATAATAGAATACTATTCTGCAATAAAAAGAAACGGAAACATGCAGTAACATAGGCAAATCTTGGAAGCATCATGCTCAGTTTAAGAAGTCAAACTCATATACATTGTGTAGGACTCCATTTAGATAATACTCTGGAAAACCCAGACAAACTCAATCAGGGATTGCCAGAGGTTAGATGTGTGGGAAAGTGAACTACAAAGGGGAAGTTAAGGGAACTTCTTGAGGGTGACGAAAATATTCAGTATTTTGACTGTGGTGGTAGTGGTGGTGGTTACACAACTGTTTGAATTTCAAAGACCTATTAACCTAAAATACTGACTTTCACGTATTATATAGTTCAGTAAACAAACCAAAAAAAAAAAATTGCGGTTTTATACTTTTCCAACCAGGGACGGGGGAACCTGATGGACTGCCGTCTCTGGGGTCGCACAGGGTCGGACACAACTGAAGCGACTTAGCAGCAGCAACCATTTATTTGGTAAATATAACGAACTGTTTTCACTTCTTCCTTTTACTTCATACAGTCATTAAAGTTAGTTAATACACATATAGGCACAGAAGAATCAGCTGAAAAGCAAGCTACTGTTTCTTCTTTCATTATAAGAGAGAACCCTCACCGAAAACCTATCCACTCACCTATTTTTAAATCTATCTAGTGCAGCAATCCCAAAATAATACATTTTGGATCCAAAAGGCTTGCGTAAGGCTTCAAGAACGTATCGCAGGGCCAAACCTAATGCCATGTAAGTGACCAGTCCTTTTTCAATTATTCCACCAAACAGGCAGGCTGTTATATGTAACTCTTTATCAGGATATTGGGGGAAGAAGCGATATTCTTCGAACAAGTTCCTTAGCATACAGTTAAATACTTCTCGTTCCCTCTTTATGGTAGAATCTTTAAATCTCTGTAGCATTTCTAATACCTGGAAAAAGCAAGACAAAAATCATATATACATAAAGGAAACCATTATTAAGAAAGTGAAGTGAAAGTTGCTGAGTCATGTCCAACTCTCTGTAACCCATGGACTATACGTATGTCCATGGAATTCTCCAAGCCAGAATACTGGAGTGGGTAGCCTTTCCCTTCTCCAGGGGATCTTTCTGACCCAGGAATCAAACCTGGGTCTCCTGCATTGCAGGCAGGTTCTTTACCAGCTGAGCTACAAGGGAATGCACTCCTCAAATATTCTTAATTATTAAGCAGAATATTTAACAATAAACTGAGCTTGAGATAGATACTAGAGAGACATATCAAAACACTTGGTGTTATATTTCACTTTGAAAGAGGCATTTATTTAAGATTTACCTAAACCATAAAGAATTAGATCATTCTAGACACTCACCTCATCAACAGACATGGTTGGATGTGGTGGGTGATTATATATTCTCTGGAAATAGCTGTTTGCTTCATCATCTATTTCTTTACTAAAGTGCTGATTTGCCTCTGGCCACACCTGAGACAAGTCCGCTGTTAAAAACAGAAAAACAAACAGTGGGCATTTAGGCTCTTCCTTTATTCCCCCACATTAAGCACACGGAGCCAGAGAGACCCATATAGTTTGAATTTTAAGAAGGAAATAAAATCCCAAAATGACGTGTTAAAGGGGTCAAGTTTCAATATTCAACTGCTCTAAGGACAGAGATTTTAACAAAACTGCCTTACAATCACAGTTCTATCTCAGTACTTCATATAAGGACTTTTCACACCATGAAAGTTCACTAGGTTCAAATTTATAATGCACTTACCCTCAATACAACCTCATTCAAGGTTACTTTATCACCTCTTACATGTAAGAATTACCAATGCATATATGCATGACACATTGATAGAAACACAAAGCATGCTACAAAACATAACATTCAGACAAGCCTTTCACACTAACATTTTCAATCAGTTTGTATACTTTCAAACCTTGGATAATGAATATTTAGTCCCAATGACAAGGATATAAGTCAATGATATATATGTATTTACAAAGACTCCTATGACTTTTAAATACCTTACTAAAGGAGATTAAAAGTTTAAAATTTTATTTTTTAACATATATGGCAATAATTATGTGTACTTACATATCATAAAGCTATAACATTAAAGTATAGTTATTTACTTTATAAACTGGCAAAACTGAAACAGAAATCTGAGATTTTCCTGGCTGCTCTTGATTTGTTTAAAAAACAAAAAAGGTTTATATACATAGATTTAAACTACTGAGTCTTTTTTCTTTACTTTGCTCCTTACTCTTAGGATAACACCTTGAAGAATGCTACCTCTTGTCACCTTGTTCTGACAATCCAGGATGAAAGGTGGAATAATACCTCAAATTTTTGTTTTAAAAATCTAGGAGGCATATCAACATAATGGCCTTATAACAACATATTAAGACAAAATCAATGTTTTTGTCCATATATCTCTGGGGACAACAAATTGGACATGTAAGTTTATATATGTATCAGTCACACTTCACAATCACAGACAACACTACCACTTACAAGGTTTCATCTTACTCTGCTGGAATGTAGGCTGGTTCAGTCCAGAGGTGCCCAGTTTCCTCTGTACAAAAGGATCGCTATTCACTGCAGGGAGTCCAAGAGCCCCAGTTCCTATACCAGTCAGGCTGCCTGTGCCAAGACCACCTACTAGAAAGAACGAAGGCAGCCAAAAGTCTTATCATTACTCCTCTTCTTGACTTTATCAAAGACACAAATTCTTAATTAAAAAGTCATGGTCTTTTGTTAACTCAGTTGCAACTAGGTTACAGAGTTATTACACTGCAGGGAGTCCAAGAGCCCCAGTTTCTATACCAGTCAGGCTGCCATGGAATTCTCCAGGCCAGAAAACTGGAGTGGGTAGCTTTTCCCTTCTCCAGGGGATCTTCCCAACCTAGGGATCAAACCCAGGTCTCCCACATTGCAGGCAGGTTCTTTACCAGCTGAGCCACCAGGAAAGCCCAAGAATATTGGAGAGGGTAGCCTATCCCTTTTCCAGCGGATCTTCCTGACCCAGGAATCAAACCGGGGTCTCCTGCACTGCAGGCGGATTCTTTACCAACTGAGCTATCAGGGAAGCCCAAGTTATTACAACATTTCACTAATTAGGTTTTAGTACTCTAAACTTATACTGTGGCAATAAAAGGTGCAAACAGCTTAGGAGAAACATGTCAGTACCACAGAGGAAAATGTAAACTTTACTTCCACGTTAAGTTAAAAGCCAAAGTATATGGGAAAGTTCTACTGATTTCCTATCATTTTCAAGGTAGGTGCAAAAAGGCAGGACATATACCTGAATCTGATGTATGAAACATTTTATCTTTTATTATACGAACGTTGAGTAATTTATAAAGCTGTGAGTTTTGATCTAAGCCCAAGTTCTTTCGAACGTGATTAACAAACTTGTTACTGTTTATAGTATCATGTGGTAATAGAATCCTTACTGAATAACTCAACTAAAATATTTATAAGTATAAATATCCTCATTACAATCTGACTAAATTAATGTAATAATGTTTTTCTCTTCTCAGCTCTGGATGTGAAAACAAGTTTCACAATTTAGTTTAAGCACTTTTCCTTTATCACAGTGACTCAGAACACTTTATATACACTATGGCACGATGAAGCTTACAAATAATCTGTACCCCTACCCACCACTCCTCTTACCTGGAAGCTGTGATGAAAGTCCTCCAATACCACTGAATGCAGTTGTCTGATTTGGGGTTGAAAGGGGTGGAAATGCTTTTGCTGGTGACTGTGGGGTACTGAATGCAGAACCCAAATTTGGAGGAAAGCCCTGCATACTCTGGGTGTGAGGGGCAGCTGAACCACCTATACTAAGAGATGCCATTCCAGCAAGAGGGTCAATCTAAAGAAAAACATTATAAAAACGTATTAAACACACTTCAAGCAAAGGCAGATAAATGACACAGGTAAAGCAATCTTTAGCAATAGCTCTTCAAATGCTTAATAAACTGCAAAGCATGATGATGCTTAATCCCCAAATCAAGTGTACCAGTCATTTTTCTTAATATATCACAATTATATCACAGAATCTGTGATATAGCAGGTTTAAAGAGTCCCTGCCAAAGAACCAGAGCCACAATATAAGGGCTATAAAATTTCAAGAAATAACATTTCAGATGAAGTTCTCTGAGGCTGTACTACTAAACATTTAGTAGTGACATGGGGCAATCCTTATAATTTCCAATAGGCCCCTTTAATATAAACAAATCTCAATTAAATTAACTTTTAATACAATAAAAGCATTAGAAATTAGAAATCTAGTCAAAACAAATCTTGTAAAACTTTGAGAATCTTGGGGTTGGAGGAGATCAGCTCTAATTTAAAAAACAAAAAACAAGGTATACTATTCATACCAAAAGATTTTATAAAATATCTAATAACTACACTTCCAAACTTCTTAGTTTGTGACATTATTTCAGATTTCTGTGACTACAGAAAATAATATATGATATGCCTTTTATAAAGTGGTCACTGAAGTGGTTCCCTAAATGCTCTTTCTTAAAATAAACCCCAACCTGCCATTCAATGCAGCTGAAAATAGAAGCGGAATATGTTGCTCCCAGAGAGAAGGGGGTGGTTGGTGTCAGGGAGTAACTTAAATGTACCTTGTTTTTAAAAGAGCAGTTCAGTTGAGAGCTGAAGAGCCCCAGTTATAACAAGTCCTTATGCTCTAGCACTGTTGCTTGGCCCGTGAAGCTACAAACAAGACACATCAGGTTCAAAGGCAGTGCTTATTTCTCAAGTCTGTTATTCTTATTTTAAAAAGAAGCCCTCACCATATACCTAACTAAGTTGTTTTGTATCTTTCCTCTCATAGTCTGTTTAATGATTCAAATCTATTCTCAACCACAATGCCTATTTACAGATCTCCTTTAAGTGGATACTAGACATGCAGTTATCTAAAATGTAATAAATTCAGACAAAAATCTCCTTTGAGTAGAATCTTAATGATGATGCAGAAGTTTATTCTATTTCAAATCTATGACCAAATGGAGATGTACCAAATGCAGTGTGCATTTACCTGAACGGGAGAAATGGCGTCCAAGCTGCTAGCACTAGGAGGGCGTCCTTTCGGCATAACTCCCGGTGGTGGTTGCCTGGCCTTGTTCATAACGTTACTGCAATTGGCCACCATGGTGAGGATGGTTTCTGATAACTCCTGAGAAACACTCCTGAAGAGACAGGAAAAGTGAAAAATATCATTAATTATTCCCTAGAACACCTAAACAAACAAATCTGGATTTCTAGTAAATAGAAAACTTGCCAGAACCTATGGCTCAATTTCCACCATATCCCATGTGTCTGTATCTGTCATTAATCACCAGGATTTTCTGAGCACTGCCTTTCTTGTGAAAATATTTTTTAATACCTCTGAAATTAACCAGGTTTTGGTACAGTGCTGCCCATATATTTTGAAATACTGCTCTAAGAAACATTCCATAACCTCAACTACTTCATCAAAAATTATGCACAAAAGTGGACATTATCAAAGTAAACAGATAAACAATCTTTAGACAAGGTTTTCAGTAAAAAATAAGATATTAATTTAAGCATAGATAAAAATGCCATACAGGTATTCAGTAACTGTATTAGGCAAGCATATAAAAAACTAACTTCTAAAATGTGAAATAGGCTCTATGTTTGACAGGAAAATCCACCTTCCTATCACAGGGTGCTATTGTCTCCTAAAACTGTGGAACTGCTTGCACTCATAAATGCTATGCAAACTTCCTACTGTCTTAGATCTTATCCTTTAAATTCTTAATCATACTGTTGACTCTAAAAAGTAAAAGCAGTCACTCAGACAAGAAAGTTGTTTCTGAGGGGAGGGAGAGGACAGATTAGGATATTATTAAAAGTACCAAATAAAACTCCACATTAAACAGTTCAGAGAATTCTCTGGAGGACCACTGGTTAAGACTCTGAGCTTCCACTTCAGGGGGTATAGGTTCAATCCCTGGTCGGGGAACTAACATCCCACATGCCATGAGGCACAGCCAAAACAAACAAATTATCTTTCAGATAAGCACAAAACTATGGGGAAATAGACCAACTGCCTCTAATTATAATAAATGGAAAATTTGCTATGGAGAAAAATTTTACAGCACCTAACAAAACTGCATATGCCATTTCCCTTTAACCTAACAATTCCACTTCTAGTGGGCCCAAAAATACAATGGCAAAGATGATGGATGCAAAATGCTATTCACTGGAACATTATTTGTGATATATAGTGAAAACAAACTGAATATTCACCAATAGGTACTAGTTCACTAAGGCACAAAACATCTATTTAGTAGAGTGCTGCTGCTACTGCTGCTAAGTTGCTTCAGTTGTGTCTGACCCTGTGCGACCCCACAGACGGCAGCCCAAGAGGCTCCCCCATCCCTGGGATTCTCCAGGCAAGAACACGAGTGGGTTGGCATTTCCTTCTCCAATGCATGAAAGTGAAAAGTCAAAGTGAAGTCGCTCAGTCGTGTCCAGCTCTTAGCGACCCCATGGACTGCAGCCCACCAGGCTCCTTCATCCATGGGATTTTCCAGGCAAGAGTACTGGAGTGGGGTGCCATTGCCTTCTCCAAAAAAAAAAAAAAACACCTTTAAATTAAATGGAAAACCATTTCAAAGACATCTATGCCATGCCCTGGGTTAATGGCTACAAGTAATAGATAATAAATATCATATTGTATTCAACACAAAACACCTTCAATTGTAAGCCACACCATTATTTTACATGCTCTACAAAATTAACTGGGTTAATTCTAATTGTAAGAGGTCACCAATGAGATGAATCATCATTTCAAAGATGTTACAATATTAAATCTGTGTATCTTATGATTGATAAAAATGGTTAATTGAAATATTATTCCTTGCTATTTCAGAACTTGCCATAGCTGACAAAATTCCAAATTTAAGAGAACAGAGTGCTAGAAGGAACTTCCATAAATGCTTCACTCACCAATTAGCTACATTTTACCCTATTTATTTAACCATTTTTTCTATAATATCTACTTCTCTCCAAAACATTTTAGATTAGATACATCATGTATCTTTTATCCCTACTTTATTACCTTTTTTCTAAGAACAAGGGCATTTCCTTACATAACTTTGTAAAACAACAATCATGAAATCCAATACAAGTTGGGTAAAGATAAAATAAAATAGGCCAGATTCAAATTACATCAATTATTCCCATAATGTCCTCAATGCTCTTTTTTACCCCTTGGATCAGAATCCATTGCACAGAGTTGTCACATCTCTTTTGCTTCTTTAAACTGTCCGGAATTCATCAACTTTTATTTCTCTTTCTTAAACTTGAGTTTTTAAAAAAAGTAGAAGCCAGTTTTTTGTTTTTATACAATGTCCCTTGATTTGTGTTTGTCTGCTACTTTGTATTTTGCATGCACTGACAGCGAGATTACCACATAACTTACACAATGTTCTTCTCAACGGCTTTTATTATGAGGCATGTGTAGAATGGAGCTGGCAACCTCCTGACCCATAAATTAATGTCATAAATGTCAGATCCAGAGTTCTCTACTGAAATGTTACTACTTTTCCCCTTTGAGAATCACACAGGTATTCATTTTACTATGCTTCAGAAATTACAAAAAAGGATAGGACAGAACGAAAGTGAGGATGGCAGAGTAAAGACCTCTAAATATTCTCTCCTCCATAAAACCAACTACAACACTAAAAACTAGCCAAAAAAAGGTAGGAGTTGATTTTTCCAGAACTCTAGAAATGAACCAAAAGGCTTTACAGCAGTCAAGGGAAGGAATTCCCTGTCAGTCCAGGAGTTAAGATTTCTTGCTTTCATTTCACTGCTGGAGCCAGGGATCAATCCCAGGTAGAGCAGAGCAGAGTGGCCAAGGGAAAAAAACAAAACAAAACATGAGGGGAATTTTTCTTCCAAAAAGACGATTACTTCTTGGTAACAACAGCAAGCTTTATGACATCTTAATTTGCCCAACTCTGATGCTTCACTCAGAATTAAAACACAATCACAGTGAAAACCAGCAAGCAACTTGACAACCACCAGATCAAGAGGGCTCAGAACTGGGCTGAAACATCTTCGAAGTTCATTCTCAGAGAAATAATCATTATTTCACCTATCTGAGGATTCCCTGTGAGACCACCATGGCTGGGTTGTCTATACTGGACCTAAGAACTGACTCAGGGCAAATAGACTCTTCCCCAGGGTTATCTGCAGACATTTTAAAGGTCATTGTTTTAACTTCCTGAATGCCTAAGGTGTAGAAGATAACAGTCTGACCAAACAACAGGCTAACCAAAAGTTTAAAAGGAAAACTTCAGATGATTCCCACGGGTGGAAATCTGAAAAGCTCTCCCATTTCCCCAGGAATCTAGAAGGCACGATGAGGTGCGTGTAGGGTTGTGCTAGCATCTAAAGCTGTGCCCCTGCCATGAAAGACCTAAGAAAGCCCAAGTTCACCTCAAGCCAACCTTTAGGTTCTGACTAAGAAGCAAGTGAATACCAAAGTGGACTTGTCAAGAGACCAACTTAGGGTTAAAGATGTGCCTGGACACAGCACACAGAATCACAGGGTAAAGAATAGCTTACAGATTCCAGAGTTTAGTTTAACAAAACCTCCAATCTTAGCTAACCACAAAGCTTATCCAGAGATATCAGTGATGAAAGAGGACAAAGAATACTGGTATTACTGAATTCGTTCAGAAAAGAGCATTAACAAAATAAAAAACCCTTGAGTGGGTTTTCGAGAATTGTGATTTTGAGAATTGCCATACTAAACTTTCCAGCTTTCAACCACAAATAAGACATGCAACACACACATATAACCAAACTAACTAGAAACAGAGGATAAGGAAACTCCCTTCAACGTGAAACATAACTATAAAACCCATAACTAACATTTATAGCTAATGGTCAAACACTGGATACTTTCCTCCTAAATCAGGAACAAGATAAAGTTGTCTGTTCTCACCACATCTATTCAACTTTAGACCGGAGGTTCAAACAAGAACAATTAGACCAGTATGGTATTCAGATACCATGACTTGTATCAAATATCCAGCAAAAAGCATGACTAAAGCAATGCAAACATCATTGAAAGAAATTAGAGAAAGCTTAAGAAATGGGAAGATATCCTAGATTTGTTAACTGGAAGACTTAATACTATTAAAATGGCACTATCCCCCGAGGTGATCTAAAGATTCAACATCAGTTCAGTTGCTATGTCGTGTCTGACTCTTTGCGACCCCATGAATCGCAGCATGCCAGGCCTCCCTGTCTATCACCAACTCCCTGAGTTCACTCAGACTCGCGTCCATCAAGTCAGTGATGCCATCCTTATCAAAATCCCACTGGGCTATGTAATTTCTCTGCAGAAATGGACAAGCTGACCCTAAAATTCTTATGAAAATTAAGGAACCCTGAATGACCAAAACAACTGTGGAGAAATAGAGAGCAAAGTTGGAGAACTCATACTTCAATTTAAAAATTTACTTAAAAGTGAAAGTTATCAAGACAATGTGGTACTGGCATAAGGACAGGCATATAGATCAATGGAATAGAGCTAAGAGCCCAGAATAAACTCATATTATGTGCAACTGATTTTTCAGAAGATAGTTCCCAACGGAAAGACCAGTCTCTTCAACAAACAAATGACTATTCACATGTAAAACTATGCATTTGGGATCCTATCTCACACCATACATTAAAAAAATTAACTCAAACAGATCTCATATTTCAGTAGTATAGTACTCTGGACTTAAAACCCACTGGATTACCTTAAATGCTGTCGTTTTTAATCATTCAAACTCTCTTTCTCAAATCAACAATTATCCATTCACACAATCCAGTTCCAGTATTAAATACTCTTCTTACCCTGCACAAGCTTGTAAACAGGCCAACATTGTCGCCAGGGTTTCTGGAGGAAGTTGAGCACTTTTGGGCTGATCTTTCTCTGGGGCAAGTCCACCCAAAATAGAAGGACATCGTCTCTTTAAAAAAGTCATACAAGCCTGGATAAAAGGCTCCTGAAAAAGAGAAAGTCTTTCAGTGTATTTGAAACTCATCATTAATTGATTTCAGACTAAGCACTACAACTCAACTCCAGAATATACTAATAATATTTTCATTGCCATTTTCTTCAGTTATCTTGGCCATCAAAACTTAAAAGCAGTAATAAATGGACAATCCCACTTACTCCATGCTCTCGAATTTTATCTGTGAGCCACTTGTCAAGTTTGAGGTATTCACGACGTGAAGCAAGTGCAGCAAGGTCAATAACAAAGGCAAATGGAGTACCATTTAGCAGCATTGACAAAGCCTAAAGAAAAAGAATATTAGAAGCATCAAGTCAAGAAAGTGAGTGGCTTTTCTGTCCTATTTTCTGTTTCCAGTTTTTATTTTCACAAACAAGTCTAAATAAAACATTGCTAATATTTTCTTAATCAGAATTTTTTAAACAGCTTAGTGTATATCAATGGTAACACTTGTCCCTAACTATACGATCACAATTCAAAGACAAACACATGACTTTACCTTCACAACAAACTTTACCCTGTGTTTTTTTCAAATAAACCTAAAGCAAAGCAAAACACAAAGCATGAAAAATTATCTTTATCTGTTAAAAACAAAAAATCTAAACTCAGGCTTCCTCTAACCTAAGTACAACTACAACATCAGTACTGTGTACATCAAATCAAAGGCATCAAGAACCAGACTATTTGTCAAAAGAATCTGTTAATGCCAATGAAATCTGTAAAAGAGTCGATAGCCAACCAGTTTCTCCAAATATTGTATCTCACAGATTACATCTAAGACGACATCGTATCACTTGCTTTAAAACAGCCCTTTAAATATCACAGAAGACCAAACAAAACTCAGTGAAATGTAAATGAAAACATTTTTACACTTCTAAGGAACCACTCTTCTTCCAACCTCTTTGTACCTATAAGAAAAAACTCTAAATTTCATCCATTCTAGCTTAGAGTTACATGTGACTTATTCCTAAGACACTTGGAATTTTTATCATCAATAAATAAAGTGTTATTCTGTCCCTCCAAGCTCACCTTCAAGTCCTGGGCCACATCAAGTATTCGAGACAATTTGGCCTGGTCATACTGCTCCCCTCGCATGTACCATTCTGCCATTGCATGCATGATAAGTTGGCGGATTGAGGGAGACTGTCCCTAAGAGAAGATAAAAGGGAGTTAAATAGCAATACTACTACTAACCATTTTGATACGCTGTTGCAACTGCTATTACAAATGCTGATTTCACCTGTACTCATGTAAAATTGAGCTGCATCAGTGCAAATGATAAAGTATTGATTACAGTGACTTGTGTATTGTGGGAGGAGGGGTGTTTATTTCCACATCTTCCAAATGATGCCTACCCCTAAACCCTTAGGTCATATACTCTCTACAACACATCTGTCCTATAAAACATTTTCAAAGACAAAATATGATGTGAACATGAGGGTGCATCAAGTTTACATGACCCCTTAAATTCAATTACATATTACTGGCCTATAAAGACAAAACAGTTTCAGATAATCATCTTGTCATGTTACACAGGGCTGTATTTTTTCAGTATTTCTGGGACTAGAGTTTGTACATCCTAAATTTAGCTATTTTCACAAACAATATTGCTTATTTTCTATAATTATTCAAAACAAATTTTTTAAAGCAGAAAACAGCCTGTCTTTGCAGTTGAATGGTAATTTAGCTAATGTCTCTCAGAGAAACAACAGCAATTACTACTACTATCTAAACCACTTTCCAGTAACTATCTCAGAGTGACAGAAAGCCCAAGTGGGACAAGTATCTAATCAGGAGTGGTGATGCATGTCCCTTCACTGTGCCCTCTCTCACACATGTATTGAAGAAGTCTAAGAAGGCCTATGCTGCCAACTTCTGGTTAAATGTTTGATAAACACTTTGTAAACTCTTCTCTCTCATGTGATGTCAGTCCAGCAATGCAGGTGGCCTGAGGAAAGGAACAGAACCAAGGCTAATGTTTTGCAAGTTTTATCTGGTATATAACAAACAATAGCAGGAATATCTTAAAGAGGGGCACTTGGTATAAAGGGGAAAACAATTGCTTTCTCTTAAAGCCTCTATATATATCTGCATTTAAAATGCAGGCTACTGGGCAGTAGGGGAAGATCAATGGACAGAAGAGTATTTACTTGTCAAATACATCCTACAAAACTGGGGGAGGGCACAAGGGCTTGAAAATTCAGCAGGAACCAAAATAAAATTTAAATGCTGGATTTAAATTTAAAGTAAAATTATGTCAATTCAATTGATCTGTGATATTCTCTCCTTTGCTGTTAAGAAGTAAAACGAAAACCTTCTGTTTCTATTAAGCTCTGTACTGGTACCCTAGTGATACAGTTTTCATAATACTGAATTTTTTTTTAATTGTCCTGCCTCCTTGCTCTTTCAAGTTTTATACTTAATACCGACATGATGCTAAAAGATAAAATAAATTTTATGGAAGTGTGACTTTCTAAGAGTGTCAGGATTCCAAGTTTGACAATTTCTCTAGTTGAACATCATCAAAAGAATGTCTATTATGCAGAAATAGAATCACAAATGTAGGAAACCAACATAGTTATGGGGGGCAGGGATTGGGAATGACATATACACACTACTATGTACAAAACAGATAACTAAATAAGAACCTACTGTACAGCACAGCACAGGAAGCTCTACTCAATACTCTGTAATGGCATGTATGGGAACAG
This sequence comes from Redunca redunca, assembly GCA_006410935.1. Lineage (NCBI taxonomy): Eukaryota > Metazoa > Chordata > Mammalia > Artiodactyla > Bovidae > Redunca > Redunca redunca. The sequence continues at coordinate 37,986 of SJYQ01043910.1, forward strand.
AATCTAAAGAGTGAATATGTGTACGTGTAACACTCACTGCTGTACACCCAAAACACATATCAACAAAAAATTTTTAATGTTGATTATTAAGACAAAGAAATGGTCGTATCTTACCTGTCCATGCCATGCATAGTGCAAAATTATAGCTGAGTTAGGGTGGTTTCCAAGGAAAATTGGCATCAGGGTGGAGATGAGTTCATGGCGCAAGGTGTGCCAGGAGGTGTTGATTTGTAATAAGGCCAATACCAGCATGTCTGGACAGTGTTTGATAGGGAAGCTGAAGAGCTGTTTGACTTGCTCATATTGCCCTACCTCTGCGAGCCTTAGCAGAGATTCAATCAAATCCAAGCTCTTCCTAACAAGAATGGAAATAAGATAATCTGTCAATGAAAATCTAAGGACACAAAATCCATTTTCCAAATAAATGATGACCAAGTTGCTGTCATCTTTTAGTATTTGAAAAATATTTAAATTGATGCTGATTCATCTCAAATATATAATGCTGGTATGCTTTCAAACTAACTTTAAAAGCCATCCAAATTAACAAAATAAGTGATGAAGGAGCAGACGTGACTGACCATTTGCATAACCATGGACCTCCTCGCCATAAAAAACTTTTTGTGATTAGAGTGAAAAATAACAGTCTCAGAGTTTAGAAAACAGTCGAAATTCAATAAAACATAAACACAAGAAACATTCTACATAAAAATACAGCCTGACTCACACAACACTGCAAATCAACTGTATTTCAATTTAAAAAGAAAACGCAGCTGGAACACTTACTTTGATAACACAGTTTTAACTTATGTGCCCCCCTTGATGTCATACAAGTTCAGAAGTAAACAATACCTCCTATGAATTATTCTTGCCCTAAGAAGCTAAATGTGCTTGGCTTCAGTCAAGCCTCAAATCTTACTAATCCTAGACCATAAAAACTATGGGATAGAGATCAAATTAAATACCATGAGGAAATAGATACCCTATATATCATAGGGAAGACTATAGGATGCTACTTTTCCATTAAATCAATGGTCAAGAATTATATTTAAAAAAGGAGGAAGAAGACTTATAGAATGAAAGAGACTATGTACGTAGACCTTGTCTGGATTCCCAGTCATACATACTGTTACAAACCATTTTTGAGACAATTAGGGAAACCTGAATATACAGATGTATCAAGGAGTTATTAAATGTATAATGACATTTCAGTTTTATAAATTAGAAAGAGGTCTTTATCTGTTAAAATAAAATGAAGAAACACTGCTATACACATTAGTCTTAATAGGAAGAAAAATAAAATCAACCAACCCAGTAGATCCAACATTGGCTACCACCTGAACATCTGGGGAAATGATACACTTTAGAACAGACCACTGCTTGGGTCACTCTTTCAGAACAGGGATCAGCAAACAACATTCTTAGGCCCAATCTCACACTGCCTAATTTTTGTAAATACTGTTTTGCTGGAATAGAGAGCCACACCCACATTTATACTGTGCTACAATTTAAGAGTTAAATAGTTGCACAGAGACCATCTGGCCTACAAAGCCAGATGTTAAACCCTTTACAGGGAAAGTTCACCATCCTTTGTTTTATAAGATGATGTCAATAGGGCTTTGTGCGTGCATACATGCTGTCGATTCAGTTTGTGTCTGACTCTGTGTGACCCTATGGCCTGTAGCCTGCCAGGGTCCTCTATCCATGGGGCTTCTCCAGGCAAGAATACTGGAGTGGATTGCCATTTCCTACTCCAGGGGATCTTCCCAACCCAGGGACTGAACCCGAATCTCTTAAGTCTCCTGCATTCTCAGAAGGGTTGTTTACTACTGGTGCCACCTGGCAAGCCCAATAGGGCTTTATACTGTCCTAAAACTAACAGCCACAACACGTCCTCCTCCCTCCCCTCTTCCCCCAAACACTATCTGTTCATGTTGGGAAAGTATCCCAGTAGAGTATGGTTGAAAAAAATGGAAAAAACATTATAAAGTAGATGTCTTTGAGGACCAAAACAGCCCATGCCCACTCCCTATAGCCATGAGTGTATCGTAATAGTATTGCACATCCATCCCTCAGAGAGGAATGACTTAAGTTTCAAGAGAAACCAACTCAGCCAGTCAGATTCTCCCTCAGAAATTTGGAATTAAAACTCAGAGAAAATAGATAATTAACTTAAAGTTTGAGATTTCATGAATTGGCCACTTTGAGCCACTTACAAAAGCAAGCAAGCAAAATCTACAGAGAAAAGAAAGGGATTTAACCCTAACAGAGAAGTGCAAATCTCCTAACGTGTCTGATAGTCTCAGAAAATATACAATGGCAGATATTACAAGAAGAAAGATGTATCTAGTGATAAGGGGACTAAATAGAGATTTTCACCCAAGAACATCCTACTATATAAAATTTAGGGTAAGTAGGCTTGCTAAAAATACTATTTTATTTAAACCTTTAACTATGTAGTTGGCTATTAATCTTATATTTCAAAAAAGTAGAAGTGATCCTTTCAAGAAAAGCTAGATGAAGAGTGTTTACCATGTGGCAATTTCTCGATTGTCATCCTCTGGTGGTGCTTTCAGAATATCAGTGGCAACAGTATGACAGGGATAGTCGGCAAAACAGAAGATCTCTGGATTTATAAGGGAATGCTGAATGAAGGAGAGCTGGAAAAAGAGAAAAGTCTTTACTACCATAAATGACTGTGGATGTTAAAAAACAAACATTTTAAGAAGGCTAATTTCAATCTTAAGGTTACCAGAAATTTCCCTTTAAAATCTTAATTTTTGATCTTTCAAAACCACAGGTAATTCAGACAAAATAAGGTGCATGACGACCCTGGAGACAAATATCCTTAAAATACTGGAAAAACAGATTGATTGCTACACTTCAGCTGAGTCTGATATTAAACTATAATGTTTCTTCAAAATTCACAGGAGTCTCTGCTTTTCTAAGCAATGCAAAACAAATTCTACTTTAAAACAATATTTTAATCAAAGGATAAATGTCACTATGTTAGTTGTTATTTTGTGTCTCTTCTATAGCTAAACACTATTCACTTACCTGGCCTTCTGCATGTTTCCAAGGTCTGTATATGAGATCTACAGGGAACACTTCCATACCCAGACCCCTTTGAATGCCATAGACTACATTATGAAGTCCTTTACTGTCACGAATTTGAAACCCAGGATGGTCCAGTTCGTAAGTTACTTCCTTGAAATTCAAACTCGGGTTCTAAAAAAGAAAAGCACTTCAAAGTTTAATGAACAAAAGTGCACATATTTTGACTGCTTTATCCAAAGAGTCATATTAAATCTTTAGCTCAATCAAGACGGTCTAATTATAGACACAAAATCATCTAAATCTTTCTTGCATTACCAAAAAGTCTTAGAAGAGGTATATTCTTTTAAAAAAATTTTTTTAATTTTTATTTTGGCTGTGCTGGGTCTTCATTGCACCACATGGGCTTAGCTGCCCCACGGCATATGGGATCTTAGTTTAGTGACCAGGGATCGAATCTGTATCTCCAGCACTGCAAGGGAGATTCTTAACCAGTGGACCACCAGGGGAGTCTCAGAAAAAGCAAATTCTTAATATTCAAAATAAACCAGCTCTACTAGTAACTCCAATCTTTCAGCAAGCAACTCCAACCTTTCAGCTCATGATATACTTCTGAATATATCTGAGGACATAATGGGGAAATCTCTCTTCCTCTACTTTAGTGCAATGAACACACCCATCCCAATAATGCCTCTTCTTTACAGTAAGATTTCATTACTTTGGAACAAAGTGGCAAAGATAAATCAATTATCCCAAATGTCAGTCTTAAAGATCTTCCCTAAAAGTAGCTCAATGTATGCATTAGGAAAAGTGATCTAAATTCTTTATGTCAAAATGACTAAAAAATTCTATTAAAAAATGTTTTATGAAAAGGTATTCATAAAAGCAGTATGAGATTCCTTAAAGAAAAACAAAGCACAGGAAACAAGTTTATAGAAGATCATTTACCAAACACTCTGCACCAAGCAATAAGAATATTTTGTGCTTGGGACTTCTCTGGTGTCCCAAATGGGTGTCCCAGTGGTTAAGACTCTGAGCTCCCCGTGTCAGGGGCACAAGTTGGATCCCTGGGTGGGGGACTAAGATCCTGCATGCCACATCGTGTGGCCAAATGGAAAAAAAAAAGAGTATTTTGTGCTTGAAAGGGAAAAAAAAAGGATGTGCATACTTCAAAATTATATCTCCAACCAAAGCATCATATCCAGTTTAGTTTTGCTTTAAGGTGACTTCTCTGAAGACTTTAACACTTGCTTTGTATACAGTACAAAGAGTAAACCTCAGTTGGGGTATTCACTCTAAGGCAACAATAGCATTCAGAGGTGAGATTTTTTCCTATAATTTGTTTCAAGGACTGAATGTGACAGAACAGAATCATAAATATACTATTAAATAGCATTCCTAGAAAGAGGTTAAATTTGGGAAGTCCACAGGTATGCCCCTATGGTTTCCTCCTTCCATCTTGGGTAGTAAAAAAACAAACAAACAAACAAACAATTAACCCAGTGTGTGTCTAAAATTGTCCTCTGCTCCCCGTCTACAAAAAAATGTATAGAAACTCAAATACATGAGAAGAAAAAGGAGGAGAAAAGTATTACTAATTCAACTATTCAAATCCACACTGAAGGTGTTTTATTTATAGCCTTTGCACTCTGAAATCAAAACATAGGTTCAAATAACATGGAACACTGTCCTGTCTACAATTAAAACAAAAAGAGAGAGTATTGTCAATAAGGCAATAAACAAATAAGAACAAATAACTGGTTATCCATAAGTGATAAAACTGTGATTTTATTTTGCTTTTCTTTCATTTCACTTTCCAAATTTTCTGCCATGATCATGTTTTTTTTTAATAGATTTTAACACCATAAGGCCATCTACTATTAAGAAAAATAAAAGGAAACCCCTTTGATGTTAAGGTCATACAGAGAATGGTACGATTCCCTGTTATTCAGTTCTGCCTCTAAGTACATATATGGAAAACTAAAACTGAAATATGGGATAGATAAATGACCTGACACCTTACCAAGAATTGGGTGTGTGTGTGTGTGTGTGTGTGTGTGTGTGTGCGCGCCTTATATGTAGTTCCTTGACATTTTATGAACAAGCCTGGAATATTACATCTTGATCTTGACTCCACACTCCCTTTTAATAACTAGAAGTTTTACCCTTTTATTTAACATTTCAACATTTTAGGAGAGGTACTTTTTATTTTAAGAGAAGTACTTTTTATTTGGGAGCCAATTATTTAGTTTATGGATATTCTAGAAGTGGAACTAGTAAGAGATATACTGATTTTTATTATTCCTATCCACCATAAACAAAGTTGGCAGGGTTTTTGTTACACCTTCCAGAAAACATTCAGACTTTCTCCTCAATAATTCTTCATATAATCGTTACTTTGTAACAAATTCTTCCTTCCCCTAAAACCACACAGTAACCACCAGCAGATCATTTCATCAGTGCTATTCAGAACTGCATAGCAACAACTCATTATGAACAAAGCTAGAGTTTGACTATGTGCTATTTCCAGTACATAATTATTTCTGATGTTTCATTACATTTAAGCCAATGAAGTCAGAAATTACAAAACAGTGCAGCCCTCATTCAGCTAGGCACGTTACTCACTAAAATTTTCATTCTCTAGGCTACACCTTGCTAACATCGTGAATATACGACATTACATGTACTCACCAGTTCTTTAAGAACATCGATCAAGACTTCTACATTCCATGTGTGTGCCTGTGCTCCATCACTTTTATCTTTTCCATCACTCCAAATTCCACTGCCAGGAGCAGAGATACTCTGTAAGAGTAAAAAATTGACTTAAACAAAGCCAACTATTGCATGTGTTCAGCTCAGGTTGATAGAACAATCATACTGACTTAATAAAAAGGGTAGGATATTAATTTACTTTGTAAAATAGTTGATTGCCACACTTACCTGTAATGGAATTCCGTCTGTTAATCCTGAATGAGTTCGAGCCATCATTCCTAAAACCCTTGCAACCTGGGCAGCTGTGACCTCCCGAACACCAAACTGCATGATTATATTGCGACATTCTTCAATACTGAAACAAAAATTTAACTTCAGAAAAATAGCACCCTCAACACCAAGGTTAAGATAAACACTCATCTGAGTCTTTGAGTGAAATCACTAGTTTTACTAACATAGAGTAATAGACTTCTTCTTACTTTCACACAGCAAGTAATGGAAAAAATGCCCAGTTAAGAAAAAAGTTTAAAATACTGATGAAAGAAGGAAATATGAATTAAGAGTAGTCTCTTTCAAAAAGAAACAAAATTATCCTCCTCAATCTTTGAATATCAGTATTTTAAAGAATAACTTGATTTATACCAATCAAGGGTTATTCTGATATGTACAAAGCCTTGAAAATGTACTTTTTTTCACTTTGCATCAACAGAAGTTTTATGCCAGGCACATACATACACATAAGAAATACACTTTCAAACGTAAGTGGAAATGTGATTTACATGAGTTTTAAAAATATTAAATGTTACACTTACAGTCAAAATTAAGCACATAAACACCTTTAATAATATATTCTCAGAAGAAACATTAATGATCCACTGTTTAACAGTCTTAAGTGCTACCATTAGGGTAAGCAATTTCCTCTGATGCCCTGGCAGGTGGGGAAAATACTTGCGAGGCAGGGTATGAAAGGCCAGAAAAGGAAGACTGTAAAAATCAAGGCACAGTGAGGAAATTGAGGGTGGGAGCAGGCAGGAGCAAATCAGGCATGCTGGATGGGACACCATCCCATTAACACTTGCCGCAACACCCTTTCTCTCTCAAAAGCTAAAAATGCCTAATATGCCAACTAGGCTAGGAACCCCCGAACCGTAAACGTGAGCAATTAGGGGGGATGGAGAAGTAGAAATTTAGCCACCAAAACACTAATAGGTGGCAGCAAAACTAATACGTGGAAGATTGAATTTAGAAGCAAAATTCTTGAGAGGCAAAGAAAACACATCAAGGAATCATCAGGAACTTGCTTTAAAAAAATGACATTGTACTTGTCCTTAGAGTAATCAGAGGGTTAAAATGCCTTACTACCAACCTTGCACAAAAGCCGTAGCCCACTTCTTGCATAAAATCAGCCAAAGAGCTCTCCATCATGGTTTTAGCTACCCCTCCGGAATCAGGCAGGATTCTGTCCATTAGAATGTCCCGTTTTTCAGGGTATAAAAGTGGTGCAAGCACCACGGGACAGCGTTCCTGGGGAAAATCTGAAAACGGAAGAAGATAATTATAACTGCTATATTGATTAAAAATGAACTGTCCTCTTTTACTCTTTAAAAGTCCCTCAAACCTGAGTCTTTGACAAGTTCATACTCAAAGCAAAGTTTATTCAGTTTTTTCCAACCCGGCTAGCCCAGTCCAAACTATGACTTCAACACCAATTCTAAAATTTGAATGTTCCTTTGTTATATATAATGGTCATGAGTATATTTTTAATTTAGATTCCATTATCTATTGACCAAGTCACACCCTATCAGTTCAGTTCAGTTCAGTTCAGTCGTGTCCGACGCTTTGCAACCCCATGAACTGCAGCACGCCAGGTCTCCCTGTCCATCACCAACTCCTGGAGTCCACCCAAACCCATGTCCATTGAGTCGGTGATGCCATCCAACCATCTCATCCTCTGCCATCCTCTTCTCCTCTTGACCTCAATCTTTCCCAGCATCAGGGTCTTTCCAGTGAGTCAATTATTTGCATCAGATAGCCAAAGTATCAGAGTTTCAGCTTCAAAATCAGTCCTTCCAATGAACACCTAGGACTGATCTCCTTTAGGATGGACTGGTTGGATCTCCTTGCAGTCCAAGGGACTCTCAAAGAGTCTTCTCCAACACCACAGTTCAAAACCATCAATTCTTCGGTATTCAGCTTTCTTCACAGTCCAACTCTCACATCCAGACATGACTGCTGGAAAAACCATAGCCTTGACTAGACGGACCTTTGTTGGCAAAGTAATGTCTCTGCTTTTCAATATGCTGTCTAGGTTGGTCCTAAGTTTCCTTCCAAGGAGTAAACATCTTTTAATTTCATGGCTGCAATCACCACCTGCAGTGATTTTGGAGCCCTCAAAAATACTGTCAGCCACTGTTTCCCCATCTATTTGCCATGAAGTGATGGGACTGGATGCCATGATCTTGGTTTTCTGAATGTTGAACTTTAAGCCAACTGTTTCACTCTCCTCTTTCACTTTCATCAAGAGGCTCTTTAGCTCTTCTTTACTTTCTGTCATAAGGGTGGTGTCATCTGCAATCTGAGGTTATTGATATTTCTCCCGGCAATCTTGATTCTGGCCTGTGCTTTCTCCAGCCCAGTGTTTTCTCATGATGTACTCTGCATGTAAGTTAAATAAGCAGGGTGACAATATACAGCCTTGACATACTCCTTTTCCTATTTGGAACCAGTCTGTTATTCCTATATATCACTATATACTTCACACCCTATATATCACTCTTAAATGTCACACAGAGCTATCAATTCCCATGCAAGTAAGGCATCAGAAACAATTGGTACATCCATGTCTCTTCATTTCACTAACAAGTGGAAAACTTCCTATTACTGAGAAAATTAATGCAATTTAAAATTATATAAAATTTAATATAAATTATATAACCTTTAATATAATTATATAAATGTTAAGAAAATAATAACGGTGAAAATGGATAGTGGCTAGTCCACTGTAAGATTTGTTTTAAAGATCTCTGAAAGGAAGATGGCAACAACAGAACCAGGAGTTATCTGAGCACAACAGTGCCAACAGCCAAAGAGATAAAGTGGGTATATCAAAAGTGATCAACTTTTTTCAAACCAAAAAGAAAATGCCACAATACTGTAGTCTCTGTCTCCCATAAAAGGGAAAAATCTGACCACATGGAAATACACCAAGTCCAAACTGAGATGGCACTTAGATAACAAGATTGTCGGTAAAGTGCTCTTCACATTATACTGCTTCTATAACAAGGCTTTTATCACTTTTGTATTTTAAATTATAAAATACTCTCTTCCTTCTCAAAGATTATCAACTTAACAGAAAGGTAAATCACTGTCTTCATTTGTATTCTAAAATCCCTTTGCCACGTGTGTTCATCCAAAAAAACCATCTTTTGTATCATCTTTTATAGGCTACAGACAGTCTTTTTACCTCTGCGCAGCGTCTTAAGAAAGGCGTCTATCTGTTCCTGTCCTACTCCAAAGGCTCCCTTCTGCCCGAAGAGGAGATGGGACAGGAGGAGGTGTAGGACCTCTATTGCTATATCTTGGAAGCCACCTTCCTGATTTCCACTGACGTCTGCGTCAATGTAAGAACGCAGAAGATCTGGAAGCTTCTGTTTGATAAACTGGGCAGCTAGAAGGGAAGTAAACAAACAAACCAAAAAAAACCAAGTTATTTTTGCACCACAACAGGTCAGAAGTCACATACCATCAAAATGTAGATAGATGACCATCATCCTCATTTACCAACTCACCCTTCACCCTCTGTTTTCACAGCTCTAGCTGGCAGACATAAAATAAAAGACCAATTGGCAAGGGCTTGGTGAGAGGGTAGAGAATTTTTGAACAGGTACAGAGCTTCAGTTTTTCAGAACAAAGTTCCAGACATCCATTACATAACAATGTGAATAGTTAACCCTACTGAATTATACATTTGAAAATGGTTATGAAGGCAAATTTTAATGTGTTTTTACTATATACACACACATAAAGGAGACCAAACAAAAATAATCATACTCTCTAAACTATGGAAGTTCAAGATTCAGAAATCCACAGATTTTAAGGACTCTAACCTCACTACAGGAAAGAAGAACTTACCAAAACCTCTGAGATCTGTGCTGGAAGAATTCAAGAGGGCAAGGCCAAAAATTACCTGAAACAAGAAGGGTCAGATTGACCAAAGAGTATAAATAGTTGTTTTATTTCTAATTCTGCACATCTCTTTTCTTAAATCACTTACCTCTTGTACTTTGCTTAACTTGAGAACTTTACTCAGCTGGGCAAATAAGTGGGGTGCAGGCTTTAAACTCTGAAACAAACCAAACTTTATTTTAAAATAGGAACATACAATTTTCAGATCTATAAAAGCATCTGTTCACCCAATTATGGTGCTGCATAGGAGTGACGAATCTGTAGTGAGGCTACCAACAGTTGTGGAACTGTGTTCTGACAAGCTTAAGCCTTGATATGACCTGGTTTTATTAAGGTTCTAATTATCAAACTACCTTGACTTTGTTAGAAAGCTATAAAACCCCCCAAAGTAAGTATTTGAAGTTTTTTAACTAAAATATGATATGAGATCAAGGATTAAGGCTTTTCTACAACATCTAATAAGATATTACATCTTAGGGCTACTAAAAGGAATACCAACCTTCTGATAGTGCAATGGATTATCAATGGCATAGGACAGCGTTGAGATAAAATTTGGCTTCGTAATCAGTGACGCACACTCCTGAATCAGAAACTGAGTCTTTAAAAATAAAAAGTAAAATTTCATTAGCACTCAGTCATTATCTTACATAAACAGAAGCAGCGTTGCTCAGAATATTAAAGGGTAACCTGATACTGTATACTGTTCCTAATTATCAAAATCGGCTCTTTAAAAATCCCACTGAAACTACCAAAGTCTATTAACAAGAAGTGTTAACCAAAACCTCTGCAGGAGAGTCCATTGACAAGGTCACCATAATATCATGACAAACTGCTCCCAGATTAAGAATCAAGCCATAGAACTCCATCTAGGACAAGAGATCTTCTTTCTGCCTGACTTACTTGTCAAGCAGGACTGCCCTACAGTCCTGCTTCCTTCAAGCAGGTCTCATTCCCAGTTCTCTAAGCCTGAATTCTATAGCTATAATGGTCTGCTGGTGCTGCTGCTGCTAAGTCGCTTCAGTCGTGTCCAACTCTGTGCGACCCCAGAGACGGCAGCCCACCAGGCTCCCCTGTCCCTGGGATTCTCCAGCCAAGAACTGGAGTGGGCTACCATTTCCTTCTCCAATGCATGAAAGGGAAAAGTGACAGTGAAGTTGCACAGTCGTGTCTGACTCCTAGTGACCCCATGGACTGCAGCCTACCAGGCTCCTCCGTCCATGGGATTTTCCAGGCAAGAGTACTGGAGTGGGTTGCCATCGCCTTCTTCAGCCAGGCAAAAGAAGAGAAGGACAAGAAAAGGAGAAGTCCCTCTATCTTTAAGCCATTCAGCTAAGATTATTTCTGGATCCTATTTGCAGGTGTGATCTGCTATGCAACTATGCCCAAAATGCAACTCAGGGAACAGATGGATCTAAGTGAATATATGTGTAAGCTCCAAATACCTGATGAAAATCTTTGCCACTGCTTTTACCATCGCCACTGAAATCCACATGCGAAAATAGGCAGCGTAATAAATGCCTGTCTGCCTCAGGACCGTGCCGATTCACAATCTAAAAAGACCAAAAATATGAGTTTTTAGTCAAAACTGAGTGATTTTTTTAATTCACCAAAAACATCAAATAGCACAAATGACACATTGAAGTTGTAAGGCAACAATTTTATAACAAACTGCACTCATAGGAGCCTCACATTTTCTGTCCATTATTGTTTTTACCCTAAAGAGTATAACCTGAAATCTAATACAACTGCAACTTTTATAATAGCCCACAGGGAAAAGCCCTAAAGGAACTGATCTGATTATTAGTACTGGCCCTGAGCTTCTGGCTGTTGCTCAAATTTACCAACGCTATTCCCTCTAACTAAAAAACTCCAGATATCTAAAAATGGTTTGTCTTCTCACCTGCTTTAGGTTTCTACTCTAAAGTCACCTCATCAGTGACAGGTTTCCTAATTACCCACCCTAAAATAGCAATATGACCTGCCATCATCGCCCCTCACCCTGCTTTACTTCTCTCCATGGTACTTACCATCACCAGATAATTTTCTATTTTCTACGTCTCACTAGACTATAAGTGAGAACTGGGAATTTATGTATCTGTGCTCATGTCATATCTAGTCAAGAAAAGAGCTTCAGTTTAGTTCAGTCACTCAGTCGTGTCCGACTCTTTGCGACCCCATGAAACGCAGCACGCCAGGCCTCCCTGTCCATCACCAACTCCCAAGGTTCACTCAAACTCACGTCCATCGAGTCGGTGATGCCATCCAGCCATATCATCCTCTGTCGTCCCCTTCTCCTCCTGCCCCCAATTCCTCCCAGCATCAGTCTTTTCTAATGAGTCAACTCTTCGCATGAGGTGGCCAAAGTACTGGAGTTTCAGCTTTAGCATCAGTCCTTCCAAAGAACACCCAGGACTGATCTTCAGAATAGACTAGTTGGATCTCCTTGCAGTCCAAGGGACTTTCAAGGTTCTTCTCCAACACCACAGTTCAAAAGCATCAATTCTTCGGCGCTCAGCCTTCTTCACAGTCCAACATCCATACATGACCACTGGAAAAACCATAGCCTTGACTAGACAGACCTTTGTTGGCAAAGTACTATCTCTGCTTTTCAATATGCTATCTAGGTTGGTCATAACTTTCCTTCCAAGGAGTAAGTGTCTTTTAATTTCATGGCTGCAATCACCATCTGCAGTGATTTTGGAGCCCCAAAAAATAAAGTCTGACACTGCTTCCACTGTTTCGCCATCTATTTCCCATGAAGTGATGGGACCAGATGCCATGATCTTAGTTTTCTGAATGCTGAGCTTTAAGCCAACTTTTTCACTCTCCTCTTTCACTTTCCTCAAGAGGCTTTTTAATTCCTCTTCACTTTCTGCCATAAGGGTGGTGTCATCTGCATATCTGAGGTTATTGAAAAGAGCTTAGCACAAGGTATATGTAGAGTAATCATCTGTCTATCAAATAGCACATTAACAGACTCCATGAGCCAAAGGATTCGTTCTGGGTTTTTAGTGTATTATCTATATGAATGCTTTGGATTACTTTATAAAAAACAGTGCACCTATTCAAACAGTTTAACATATTGAAAAGAACATGAAAAATTTTTGTAGGAGACATAAAAGATTACTTTTAACACAAAAGACATTAATTTAAGGACAAAACTGTCAAACTCCTAAGTAAAAGATGGTGGAACTAAGGCTACTTTTTTCCTATTCTAGCCTCTCATATTTAAAAAAAAAAAACTTCAGTGACTTCCTTGGTCATCCAGTGGTTTAAGAATCTGCCTACTAATGCAGGGGACATAAGCTCAATACCTGGTCCAAGAAGATCCCACATGTCATGGAGCAACTGATACCACGTGCCACAACTACTGAAGCCTGTGCACCTAGAGCTTGTGCTCCGCAACAAGAGAAGCACCACGATGGGAAGCCGGGACACTGCAACTGGAGAAATTCCACGCAGCAGTGAAGGCTCAAGGAAGGAAGGAGGAGATTTTTTTTTTTAATTTAAAATAAGGTCAAAGGACTTGGAAGCCGATAAGAAAAAGCTTTCACTGGCCAAAGAGGATAATGGATGAATATCAAGAATACTTTCAATGGATTCAAACACATGAAATATGTTAAAAAATATGCAATTTCTAATATTAAAAAATCATTCACTGGTCTTATTTGCAGGCTAGGAAATAAGTCATTTTGAAAACTGGCAAACAGAATCAAGCCCTTCCTCTATATAAATCATACTTCAGGCAACCAGGCAATTACAGGTGGTAAGGGCAAGTTTCCATTTACAGAACTATTTCAACCAATAAAAAATGCTAACAATTAGAACTTTTGTCAGGCGACAAAAATCACAAAAATAGAGACTAGACATTATGAACCTCCTAATTAAATATACACTGCCACCCATAAAATTGTCCTAAGGGAGAAAAACACCTTAATCTGATTAAGCTCCCAAATTTAATTATCAATTTACAGGAAAGTAAAGAACATGTAAAATACCACCCTGGGAAGGTAATCAGCAATATTCAGACAGTGGGTAACTACAGTACAATCTGATTTCTTTAATAAAATAACTGCAAGGGGGGGAAAAAAAGGGAAGGATAAACCATAGATTTTAAAAGAGATTTAATAAAAACGCAACAAACTATGGGGGAGCAGTCCTGACTCAAGTCAACAGTTTTTACACTTTTTTAAATGAGGCAACTGAAAAAATGCTAATGTTAACTGGATATTTGATGCTTAAGAACTATTCTGCTGGGGGGAAGGCTTTGGAGGAGGATTGGGAATTTAAGAGTAGCAGGTGCAAACTATTGTACAGAATGGATAAACACATCCTACTGGATAAACATCCTATACTACAACACAGAGAATTATATTCAGTATCCTGTAGTAAAACAATAATGGAAAAGAATACAAAAAATAATACACGTACACATAACTGAATCACTCTGCTGTACAGCAGAAACTAACCAACACTGTAAATCAACTATACTAATAACATTAAAAAAATAAAAAAGACTTACTGAGCGTTTTAAAAAAAGATGTGATAATGGTATTGAGATTAGGTTTATGGTAAATGAAACCAAATGACAGATTCATGGGGGTTCTATTATAACCTACTCGTGTGTGATTGAGATCATCTTTAATAAAATCTTAAACTAATTTTATTATTACATTTTATAAATGANATCATTTAAAGAAGAGTATAAAATGTTTTTACAATAAAAATACTTTTAATGCAAACCAAAAATTATTCAACTATTAAAAAGCTGAGTAGGAAAATCAGGCTTGATTTTATTTTTCTATATTTTACTCATAAAGTACCTTTTTAAATATTTACTAATTTGTTTATTTGGCAGCACCGGGTCTTAGAAGCAGCATGAGGGATCTCTGATCTTTAGTTGTAGCATGTTGGAGCTAGTTCCCTGACCAGGAATTGAACCAAGGCCCCCTGTGTTGGGAGTGTGGAGTCTTAGCCAATGGACCACCAGGAAAGTCCTCATATTTTCTTTAATAATGACAACAAATATTTTCAAAGAAAATAACAACTATAGGAGTTTCTCTCTAAAGAACATCATTAAATCCTGACTAAGGAGGCAAATTAAATTCTCAAGTTGCTTTTTCACCTATAGCATAGTAATACTAGCCAGCTCATTCACGTTTAGGGATTTCATATATCTAAAGAAAATCTGATAAATATTTCTTCTTCCTACTTGTCAGCAGAAGAAAGAACAAAAGGAACACAATTCCAGTCAACCTATTTAAGCCACAAGTGAAAAGTGTTAGTCACTCAGTCATGTCCGACTCTTTGTGACCCCATGGACTATAGCCCACCAGGCTCCTCAGTTCATGGAATTCTCCAGGCAAGAATACTGGAGAATATCCCTTCTCCAGGGGGTCTTCCCAACCCAGGGACTGAACAAGGGTCTCCTGCATTGCAGGCAGATTCTTTACTGTCTGAGCCATGACAGCAAATATTTAGGGAAGCCCCTAAATATTTATAAAAATAAATATTAGTCAGCTAGGAACTGCAGTAAGCCTTTACCTATCACCAAGGAAGTCCAGAGTCAAGAACTAGAACCCTATTCCCATCCCAGTTCTAAATTTCTTACCATTCTCAAAGTAAAAGAGAGGGGGCTATCTGCAAAGGTACCAGTGAGGCCACACTTGTCTAAAGAAAATCTGTACACACTGAAAACCTCAGCCCAAGGCTAACACCAAACATTCTAGCATTGACGTTCAAAATTAATTACTAAATAATTTAGTCCTTCTTTCATTTCAATTCAAATGCACTTGAACACTAAAGGTTAGGTATAGACAACAGAGACTAAAGGACAGTCCCACACCTTGAGGTCTTCAGAGCAGAGAAGACGATCAAACCAATTATAATATACTATTAAGTTGACCACACTGAGCCTTGCTGGGGGAAATTCAGGCAGTGCCACCATATTTCCCACTTCAAGGTGAAGTTGTAGGTGTCCCTGCAATTGGCTCCTTCCGTATTCATCTAAGCTGAATCCTATTACCCAAGAACATATGTCTTTCTGAGGAAGCCCTCATACAACAACACAGATATAAAGGCCAAGCCATCTGGGCCCCCCAGGGGACCCCTGTGATATCCATTCCAGTTCTCCCTGTGGAGCTGGCCAAGATTTTTACTGAGTTTCCACCACAGTTCTCCTGAATTACCATATGACCCAGCAATTCCATTCTTTGGTATATACTCTCAAAATTTAAAATAAACATCCACCCAAAACGTGTAAATGAATGTTGACAGCCACAATATTTACAACAGCCAAAAAGTGGAACCAAACCTAAATATCCAGATGCATGCTTCAACATGAATTAACCTTGAAAACTTATGCTAGTGAAAGAAGGCAGAAACAAAATGCCTTATATGGTGTGATTCCATTTATATGAAATGTTCAGAAAGGCAAACCCATGGAGGCACAAAGTAGGTTGGTGGTTGCCAGAGGCTGGAGGGAGAAATGGAAAGCAACTGCTAATGGATTCAGGTGTTTCCTCTTGGGGTGATGCGAACATTCTCAAGTTAGATGGCGATAGCCAAACAACTTTATGAATATACTAAAATCTAGCAAATTTTACATTTTAAAAGGATCAGTTTTATAGTTTGTGAAGTATATCTCACTTTTTTTAAGGCAGAAAAGAAAACGGGACTGACTAAAACAAAACAGACCAGATTTCCTAAGCTCTATAGAAAAATCAAACTCTGTGAATCCTAAAATGTAGAAAAAAGCAATGAAGTAAGACCTCTTCTATATATTAAGCTGAAACCACTAGAAATAAGAGGCAAAGTTATTTTTCATGCAGCATACCCACATAAATTTCCAATTTTCTTCACTATATTCCTTTACTCATTTCCTTCACTCATTCCTTTAATGATGCTTGCTTTCTCACTAGTTTACTTACATGCTGTATTTCCTGCTGGCTGGCTCGGTAGTTTTTCTTGGTTAAATTGTCCACCAGGTAGCTGATTTGAGACAAGGCCAGCGAGAGCGAGTCAAGATTCATTGCTGGTTGGGGCGGAAGCAGGCGGCCGAGCCCGGCGCAAAATCACCATTATTCCCCTTTAGTCACTTCAGAGGCAGGTTACTGCTTTCTTTGTAATCAGCCTGTATCTGGTGTCCGTACAGTGTCTTCAGTTCTTTTTTACCAGGAGTCTTACTCTGTTCTGAAACATGGCACCTATTTAGAATAAAAAAATTTTAATTAGCTAATTTATTAGGATTAAAAGAAGTTAAATAATTCTCCATCTTAAGACCTGAAATACCACCAAGGACCTTTTAAAAAATTATGATGTCTCAACCATTACTGATAAAAAGATGCCAACTTTGAAAAATTAGGTAGGGGCAGTATAAAAAGAAAATACATCCATCCTCTTCAAAAAAGATTGTATTTTTAGCAAGATGTCCTATAACATGAGGCTTCTCCTTTAACAATTTCAATGACAATTTACACTACATCCTTTAGAAGCCACAAGAAAGTATTACCCTAAAATCAGGGCTTGTGGAAAGAAACATTCATCTGACATTCCCAATCCCTCTTCCCACACTGTCTACAACTTATTTACAGATTCCATTTATTCACCTTACTACTTATGTATTGCTTCAGAATCAGAGAGTAGTTTGGTTTTAAAGCTGTATTTTAGGATACATGTTTCAGTATCTGAACAGCTGAATTAAAAGTAAATTAAGGGCCCCAGAACCCAAATTTCTTCCTGCACTGTTCAAACTTCTCAGTAACAGAATTTAGAAAGGAAGCTCAAAGCAGCAATATAGCTAAAATGACAGGATGCTTATCATTTTACTAATTCCAACCACCTGCTGGGTCAGGAACTATTCTGTTTCACAACACACAGGACTATTCTGTATCACAACATATACATACACACACACACACCCCACCCCAAGTTTTTAAGAATTCACCAAGTACCACTGCTGACACAAGAATCTCTGAATGCAAGGAGCTGAGCTTATCCACAGCTTCATCATCAGAAATCTGCTCATAACTTCATTACCATCAGAACTTACTACGTAAGGTAAAGGAAATTCATGAAGATTAAAAACCCCCTTGGTAAGGGCATTTAAACCTTTAATAACTTAACAATGTAGAAAGCCTACCCTGCTTTGTTCTGTTTTGTTTCTACCTCTGCTATTCTTCTCTACATCTTCCTGGGGGGGATAAAAACAGTAAGAGAATCTTGGGGACGTGGCAAGGTATTTTTGTTTATTCTAAAGTAATATAAGAAGTCAAAGATAAACTGATGATATCTATCCATTATATGTATCTAACATGCTTGCTATAAATTCTTAGAGCAAGTTGTTTCCTTCATATTATGATGATGGCATATTTCACCAAGACTGTTAACATTATTAAATGGTACAACCTTTTCTGAAACTCAAATTGGCAATATTGTAGAAAGTGATTTTTGCATTACTCCAGAAACCATTATTCCACCATTAAGACTTTATCTTTTGATGTATATTACCTCAAGAACTCAAAGGAAACAGATTTTCAGTGAAATACTGTGTATCACAGCAAATAGAAAAAGTAGAGCAAATATAACTGCTTAAATATGAAGAAATACAAGAAGAAATAAATTATGTTATATTGAAACAAGGCAGCTGTTAAACAGAAAGGAAGCAAAACTGTGCATGAAAGACACTTATTAACACAAAAAAAGGGACACAGATGGGAATTCCCCAGCAGGCGAGTGGTTAGGACTCTCACTGCGGAGGCCCAGGTTTCATCCCAGGTCAGGGAACTAAGATCCTGCATGTGGGGGTGAGGACATAGGAATTTTTGTTGAATAAGCATTTAATAGCTACCTCTGAGTAAGAAGGTAAAGTGTGGAAGACTGCCTTTTATATCTTCTTTAGTTTCTAACATTGTTTTCCCATAAGTATATATTTTATTTTCCACCTTTCTTTTTCAAAGAAATGTTTAAAGAAAAGTCAAAGAAAAGGGGGGAAAACCCATCAGAAGGGTAGATAAGTTTAGAAATAAGTAGATTACTTGAGATTTTGGTAAAATATCAGCCAAAGAAACTAGAGGAAAAATGAACAGAGCTACAAATATATACCACTGGTTGTTTCAAGAATCTTCACATCCAAGCTAAACCAGGCAGCTTATATACAGGTCATTTCCAGAAAAAAAAATGTCCAAGAAACCACTCAATACCCTCCCAAGTTCAAAATAAAAACTCTAAGTCAGAAAGTCCTTGGCTAAGATGCCTTCAGATAACATTATCATCAGAACTGTGTGAATAAAAGGGGTCAAAAGACCTCTTTATTAAAAATCTAAAATGCTCATTTTGGGGGATTTCTCTGGCAATTCAGTGGTTAGGACCTATCACTTTCACTGCCGTGGTCCAGCATCAATCCCTGGTCAGGGAACTAAAGGTCTTGCAAGCTGCATAGTACAGCCAAATAATAACAACAGTAAAATAAAATGCCTGTTTTTAGTGGCAAGTATAAGTCAAAGTATTTTTAATTTTCATAAGTTGTGTTCAGTTAAAATTGTATTATTCAAGGTCTTTCCTGGTGGTCTAGTGGTTAAGAATCTGCCTCCCAATGCAGGGGACACACGTTCAATCCCTGGTCAGAGAACTAAGATCCCACACGCCATGGGGCAACTAAGCCCTCAAGCCACAACTAGAGAGCCCACTCGCCGCAACTACCAAGACCTCACGCTCTGGAGCCTGTGCTCCGCAACAAGAGAAGCCCTTAAGCTGCAATGCAAACCCAGTGGAGCCAATAAAACCTCCCAAATTTGTATTATTCAAAGTATATTATTCATATGAACAGTAATTACTTTACACTACATTGTTGTTTAGTTGCTAAGTCATGTCCAGCTCTTTTTGTGACCCCATGGACTGAAGCCCATCCAGCTCCATGGGATTTCCCAGGGAAGACTGTTGGAGCAGGTTGCCATTTCCTACTCCAGAGGATCTTCCCAATCCAAGGATCAAACCAGGGTCTCTCTGCATCTCCTGTTTTGGCAGGCGGATTCTTTACCCCTAGCACCACTTGGAAAGGAGGTTTACCTGTTAGTTAAGTCGCTCAGTCAGTCGTGTATGACTCTTTGCGACCCCATGGACTGTAGCCCACCAGGCTCCTCCGTCCATGGGATTCTCCAGGCAAGAATACTGGAGTGGTTTGCCATTTCCTTCTCCAGGGGATCTTCCCGACCCAGGGATCGAACCCAGGTCTCCCGCATTGCAGGCAGAGGCTTTAACCTCTGAGCCACCAGGGAAGCCCCACCTGTGGTACAACACAAATCCAGCAAAGTAAGTGTTCACTGACCTTCCACTAAAATGAATTCCTGCTTACTTTAGCACTTCAAACTATATCTTCTCTTCTGACATGAGCTCCGTAACAACGGTTACAACTTGTTCGCATTAATACCTAAAGACTATGAAGGAGGGAGTTCCCTGGCAGTCCAAGGGTTAGGACTTGGTGCTTTCACTGCCGGAGGCCAGGGTTCAATTCCTGGTTTCAATCCTTGGTCCAGAACTAAATTCCCGAAGCTGCAAGGCACGGCCAAAAAAAAAAAAAAAGAACTGCAAAGGATAAAAAATACTAGTCTAACACACTTTTCAACAAGTCAATCTTCATTACATAAGCAAGTTAATGCATTAAACTAATGCCCAATTGAGCCCTCACTTTATGAGATCTATTAGTAGGGTGACAACATCATTTATTAACCAAACTAGGATGCTTCTGAAAATAAAGGGGTACCATTAACAATTTACACCAAGACAACAGGTATAAACTAGGACATGTGATCACCTTAGCCATCCAGAAGCCTTAGACAAACTGATCTATCTCTCCAAGTTACACTTTTGTTAATCTGTTTCTAAATGCCATGTCATTGGTCTCTTCCTTAAGTCTCCTTTACCAGCACTTCCTCTTCTGACCTCACAGTATTGGAATCTTTGGACTTCTCTACATTCACTTTATACTCCAGTCTTACAATGTTAGAAACTATATATAGCAATAACTTCTATAAATTCTATCTCCAACCCAAATTTCTCTCATATATCTAGAACTGTATTATATAATTTCCTAATGATACCTCAACTACAACGTGTTCAAAACTGAGCCCCTGGATTTCCCTGGCAGTCCAGTGGTTAAGACTATGTGCTTCCAATGCAAGGGGCATGGGCTCGATCCCTGTACCTGTTTTCCCCATCTCAGTTGATACCAACACCATCCTTAAGTTACTCAGGCCAAATTCTTAGATTTCCCATTCAGTCAAAAAATTCTTTTGGCTCTACTTATAAAATATATGCAGAATCTATTCATTTCTCACCACAGCTATAACCAAGAATCATCATCTCTCACTGGGATTACTATGTTAACCTCCTAACTAGTCTCCCTGTTTCCACCCTTGCTCCACACTAGTCTACTCTCAACATGACAAAAAGACTTTCCAAATATAAAACACTCATGTCATCCTGTGCTCAAAACCCTCCAATGACTCAGAATGGAAGCCTGAGCCCTTACAATGGCCTATGAATAAACACAGCTGGAGGGAACCTAGCCACTGGTGCTGTTCTAGCCTTCTTCACTCCCCTTTCCCCAGTTCCCTTTATCTACAGTAGCCTCCTGGCTGCTTCTCCAGCATACTCTTATCTTAGATTCCTCTGCCTGGAACCATCTTCTTCCAGATGCCAATATGGCTAACTACTTCAAGTCTACACAAACGTCACCTTCTCAGTATTACCCTGTCTATATTGCAATCCGCCCCCCACCAGTCTTTTTTCTTTCCACATTATATCACCAAACATGGGTAACATATTTGCCTATCTCTTCATATCAAAGTTCCACGAAGGCAGTGATCATAATTGTTTTACTGTTCACCAACTTATTACAAGCACTACATGGCCCATACAAGGAGTTCACTGCATATATAAAAAACTATAAACTGAAGCTTAGGATTTTGCACTTATATTCCAACTCTACCAAAAGGTATGACAATCCACTGAAATTTTCCTAGTCAAAAGTACAATCACATGAGTAAATGATAGATAATTTTTAATTTAACTGCCTCAGTAGCTGCACTATTAAGTTGTTAAGACCCTTCCAATTAACCTTCAGCATCATAATGTATATATAAATTGGGTCACAATGTCTTTATAGGCCATCTTTATTGAAATATATAAGTGCAAAACAGTAAAGTGTCTTCCAACAGCTTTCCATCAAAATGTTCAGACGTTAAATTATTTCAAGATCACTAAATCTGAGAGTCTAAGATACTCCTCAACTGTAAGGGATTTGTGGCCCAGGAACATTTCATGTGCATATGCAGTGCCTAGTTTTGGTCTCCATATATATCAGGGACTCAAATTGCTAAATAATTACTAACTTCAGGGACTTCAGTGGTGCAGTGGCTAAGACTCCACATTCCCAATGCAGGGGGCCCAGGTTCAATCCTTGGTTAGGGAACTATATCTCACATGCCGCAATTAACAGTTTGCAGAAGAAGGAAATGGCAACCCACTCCAGTATTCCTGCCTGGAGAATCCCAGGGACGGAGGAGCCTGGTGGGCTGCCGTCTATGGGGTCGCACAGAGTCGGACATGACTGAAGCGACTTAGCAGCAGCAGCAGGCCTCAAGTAAGAGTTTGAATGTTGCAACTAAAAAAGATCCCAAATGCCACAACTAGAAGATTCCACATGCTGCAACAAAGACTGTAGATCCCACATGTTGCCAACTAAGACTGGGTACAGCCAAATAAACAGCAAATTAATTTTTAAAAATCTACCAAGGATATGGCTATATAAAGATTAAAAGAGCAACTTTGGAAGACAAAGGTTTTTTAAGTGTATTCTTGGTATTTTTCCTAATATTAAAGATATTAGAAACAATATATGTATATATTACACATGTATATATATTGCTCAAAGTATATATGTATATTGTCTCTAATATCTTTTACACACACACACACACACATATATATAGCAGTAAAAAGATTATCTACCTACATCCAATGGAATCCCACCCAACATGTGAAAGACATTTAAAATGTAGTTTTGCTATAAACATCCACTACACAGTGCAGAATGAAGAAAAGCTTATAAAATGGTACATAGAAGTCCAACTTATATAAAATTATTTCACATTTTAACTGGAAAACACTACACAATATTAAAAATTGTTTCCTGAACATCCAATCTAAGGAATACCAGGCAGTTGTGGTTTACAAGTTAATCTTTTAAGTGTTAACATAAAAGAATATTCATGACACTGAGTGAAAAGCTGCAGTACTCTGAATAGCATGATGCCATCGCATAAACACACCTATGTTTACATGTGCAGAGAAAACAAGCTACAGATTAACAGAGATTACAGAGAGGCTTTCATTTAAAATTCCATTTTTTAAAAGTCCACTAAGAAATCTATACACATAACACATGTAACATAACACATTACACAATATTATTCACTGCAATATTTATCATAGCAAAGGAATGGTCATGAGTTGGTGACTGGAGAACAAACATCTCGGATAATGTACAAAGTATTCTACTGTTTGTTTAAAGCTTTAATTTCTATAAATGCTACTTTTTTATTTCGTATATATGCACACATAAACACAGTTGCCTTTTTTTTTTCTTTTTTTTTTGCAAAAAATACATGGAAAGATCAGCCATTAACTAATAAAAAGCTACCTACACTGGAGTGGGTGAGAAGTGGGTAGTAGACAAGAATCAGAACAAAAATTCACTGATTATACCTTTTATATGGTTTTGACTTCTGAACCATTATTTACATCTTTGATATTTAATAAGAAAAAAAACAAAAAGAATAAATGAACCTGAGTATCAAACTGATAATAAAGAACACAGTAAAAACAAATATTTCAACTAACACAGTATCCTGAACATTCTTGATGTAGAGTGGGATATATTTTTAAGGACAGAAAGAAATCCAAGAAATTTGACTCAACAGGTTTACTTTCAGCAGTAATACTTTACTGCAATTTTAAGCTACATTTATATATTACTAGATACAGCAAATAAATGAATAGGCATCCAGAATCAGTACAGATCAATGTAGTAAAGATCAAAGTTTAGTTTGACAGAAAACACCAAAATTCTATAAAGCAATTATTCTTCAATTAAAAATAAATTTTTTTTTAAGATAAAAGTTTTAAAAACCTGAAATATTTTATTTGAAATCTAAGTATCAACAGGAACTCATTTGAAAAANAACACCAAAATTCTATAAAGCAATTATTCTTCAATTAAAAATAAATTTTTTTAAAAGATAAAAGTTTTAAAAACCTGAAATATTTTATTTGAAATCTAAGTATCAACAGGAACTCATTTGAAAAATTTCTGGGACTTCTATAGTGGCCCAGTGGTGGAAGACTCCATTCTCCCAACAAAGCGGGCCCAGGTTCAATCCTTGGTCAGGAAACTAGGTCCCACATGCTGCAAACTAAAACCTAGCGCCACTAACTAGGTCTTAACTAAGACCCACATGCCACTAAGACCTAGTGCAGCCAAATAAATAAAAATTTCCTGAGTCTAATAAAATATATTAGATTGTACAACAAAAACTACAAGACTTTGTTGAAAGCAAGCATCAGAAAAATAATAGTAATAAACACAGGAAGGAAAGTATTACTTAATACTGTTAAAATGTCCATGCAACCCAAAGCGATCAATAAATTCAACATACTATCAAAATTCCAATGGCCTTTTTCATAGAAAAAAAAAAATTCTAAAATTTGTATGTAACCAAAGGATCCTGAATAGCCAAGGCAATCATAAAAAAGAACAAAATCAGGCCACAACAAACTTAAAAGCTTCCATATAACAAAAAAATAAAACGAAAAGACAACCTATAGAATGGAGAAAATATCTGCAAACCATGTATCAAGAGGTTAATATCCAAAGTTTATAAAGAACTCATACAATTCAGTAAGAAAAACAAATATGACTTTAAAAAAATATTTAGACTGTGGGAGTTCTTTGTTGCAGCATCTAAAATCTAGTTTCCCAACCATGGATTGAACCCCCCACCCCTGCACTGGGAGCTCTGAGTCTCAGCCACCGGACCATCAGGTAAGTCCCAAATCTGATTTTAAAATGAGCAGAGGAACTGTGTGGACAAAGAAGACACCAAAACAGCTAGCCAACATTAAAAGTGCTAAACATCACTAATCCTTGGGG
This sequence comes from Redunca redunca, assembly GCA_006410935.1. Taxonomy (NCBI): domain Eukaryota; kingdom Metazoa; phylum Chordata; class Mammalia; order Artiodactyla; family Bovidae; genus Redunca; species Redunca redunca. Next base: position 63,142 of record SJYQ01043910.1, read on the forward strand.
GAAATGCAAATCAAAACCAGGGTATCACCTCACATTTATAAGGATGGCTATCAAGTAAGACAAGAGGGGTTAGCAAGGATGTGGAGAAAAGAGAAGCCCTATATACTGCTGGTGGAATTATAAACTTGTTTAGCCACTATGGAGAACAATGGAGAGGTTCCTCAAGATATTAAAAATAAAATGACCATATAATCCAACAATCTCACTTGCATATACATTCAAAAGTAATGAAAACAGGTTATTAAAGAGATATTTGTACCCCTGTATTTACTGCAGCATTATTCACAATAGCCAATATGGAAATAACGTAAGTTTCTGTCAATGGACGAACATATGAAGATGTAGTACATACAACGGATCCTTGAAAGACACAGGCTTGAACTGAGTGGGTCCACAAAACGAAGGTTTCACAAAGGTTTTAACACTAAATATGTACCACGGCACTATATGATCTGTGGCTGGACGCCAAACTGCACATGCTGACACCAACTACAAAGTTATACATGGGAATTCATGCCCCTAATTCCGTATCATTCAAGGGTCAACTCTATATACTATGGAATTCTCTTCAGCCATGAGGGGGGAAAATATCCTGCCATTTGTCCCAACGTGGTTGGGTCTGAGAACATTATGCTAAATGAGATAAGTCAAAGACTATGACTTCCCTTCTATGTGGAATCTTTAAAAAAAAAAAAAAAAAACTACCATCAAACTTATACAGAGAACTGATAACTGACTGACGGTTGCCAGAGGTGTATGCATTAAGTATGTGAAGGTGGTCAAAAGGTACAAGCTTCCAGTTATAAAGTTTAAGTCCTGGGAATATAATATACAACATGCTGACTATAGTGATTAATAGAATAAATCTGAGAAGTCAGGAAAAAAGGAAAAACACAGATTTAACAACTCTGTGTAATAATAAACATTTAGACTTGTGATCATTTTGATGTATGCCTGAAACTATTATGTTGAGTATAACTCAATAAAAAATAAGTTAAAATGTTAAAAAATCAAACTTGAAAAAACAGTGCAATGGTGGTTACCAGGGGGTGAGGGAATGTATGTTTAAAAGGTACATACTTGCAACTAGCAAATAAGTCCTAGGGATCTAATACACAGTACAGTAATTATGGACAACAAAACTGTATAATAAACATTAAACTTATTAAGATAGTAATTGTTCTCACCATAAGAAATAATTATATGATGTTGACAGATCTATTAGCTAACATTACAAAGGCAATCATATTACATTATAAATGTATCAAACCAGTATGTTACACACCTTAAATTTACAATGTTATGTATCAGTTCTGTCTCAATTTTTAAAAAGTCCTAGAAACAATGATACCCCAGAAGCAAGGAGCTCATCTAACTTCTGGATCTTGGTTTCTGAATACTAAGAAGAATCAAGATTCCTTGGAGATATGACTAATTACAGGATTTTTAAACAAGGAAGACGCAAGGTGAGTTTGGATCATCCTGAGACAAAAAGGGAAACAGTCAGAATTTTCAGGGGGATAATGTCAGAAAGACACAAGAGCCAATTAAAAGGACTGTTACTAATGCTAGGTCTATTTGAGCACCAGAAGGGACTTATGAACAATGTTTCTATAATTTACCCCAAATGTCACATCACTTAGAAATGCTTGAGGGAATAGAACATCGAACACACATTTCGGAATCCACACTGGTGATCAAATTTGCTTTTGGCAGCCACAAATTTCTTTCTATGAATTCTAAGTTCTTCATGTGTGCAGATGAAAATAAAATCCAAACAGTTAAGCATTCTGACATAGTTAGAAGATTAAATGAAAATGTGTTATCCAACCTGCAATTGCAGTAAGCTACTATGGGTAAAAGTTCCTTCCAATAAATCACAGGGTAAAAAAAAACTGCCTATGACTGTAACACAGTGAATGAGAATTCCTGAATCCATGATTACACTTAAAGAGGAAGAACAAGATGTACCTCGTACAGAAAGGTACTGGCTAACAAATTTTAAAAGTATACAAGATTAAGTTGCCATTTTGTAATACCCCTGCCCAGTGTAAAAACCAGTTCAGGCAAGAACCACCAATAGTACAGGGCTTCCCCAGTGGCGCAGCAATAAAGCATCTGCCTGCAATGCAGGAAACGCGGTTTCTGTCCCTGGGTCAGGAAAATCCCAGAGAAGGAAATGGCAAACCACTCGAGTATTCTTACCCAGAAAATTCCATCGACAGAGGAGCCTGGCAGGCTATGGGGTCGCAAAGAGTCGGACACAACTGAGCATGTACACATGCATATGGCAGAAAGTCTCAATTTGTAGGAGATGCATACTGAAACATTTGTGATCAAATACTTCAGTAAAAATATAGAAATGTAGAGAAAATAAACATGGCAGAATGTTAACTTGAATCTAGGAAGACGTTACAGGGTTGTTCACTGTACTATTCTTTTTTCTGTACATGTGAAAGAATTTTTCTTAACAAAACTGGGGATGGGGGCATGTATTACCTTCATAATTATAAGCAGGAATTACTAGCACATGATGAGATTTCCAAAAACTGACTTTGTACTCAAGTTGTATTTAAATTTTTACAAGTACATGGTAATTTTTACAAAGTAAAAAATTTAAGGTAAGTTTAAGGAATTATTTTTAAAAATTCAAAATTTAAAGCCATATGCTTCCCCCTCCCAATTTGTAAAAGTAGGCCTCAGCTATACCGTTGTGTGCCTATCTGCAGTACTCAAAATGCTGATTCCTAGGGCTTCCCTGGTGGCTCAGTGGTAAAGAATCTGCTGCCAATGATGCACGAGACATGGGTTCAATGCCTAATTCGGGGAGATCCCACCTGTCAAGGAACAATTAAGTCCACTTGCCACAACTATTAAGCCTGTGCTCTCTGTCTCTCCAGTTGTTCGACTCCTTGCGGACTACAGGTTCCTCTGACCATGGAATTTTCCAGGCAAGAATACTGGAGTGGGTTGCCATTTCCTCCTCCAGGGGATCTTCCCAACCCAGGGATGGAACCCCCATCCGTACTTGCAAGTGGATTCTTTACCACTGCACCACCTGGGAATCTCTCAGCTATACCAAAGCTTTCCCAAAAGGGTTTACCTTTAAGGGGTAGAAGGTATAGCAGATATAAGGATCTCCAGCGCCCTCATGGGAACAACAGAAGGTACCCATCACAAGCACAGTAAATGATGCTCTTTCACCTCAACATCAGCTTTAACAGCTAGCTGAAAAGTAAGCAACTGTCAATCTTTTCGGTGGAGCTGCTGGAGAAGTTTACATACCACATGCCAAGAAGGGTAAACAGGCAGACCAAGGTGTGACTGACTGGTCTCCATGATGATATGGTAAAGCTGAGTCATTGGCTCCTCACAGGAGCAACTGAAACCCTTAAATCTCTTGTCTTCTCTGTTCAAATGGCATCCAAGACAGCTGCAATGCTGCTATGCACACAAATTCTCAAATTAAAGCTACATCTTTACTTTTACATCATTATTTTTAATGTTGGGCTCAAAATACATTCACATTTTTCTAAAAGTCAGTACTAAATAGAAAGGACAAGGCTTTATCTTTAAGCACTTCAATTTGAAAATTTTGAATGTCTTGAAAAAAATGCTCTGAATGTAGCATATATTTATGTAAGTGAAACTTCTTGCTGATGATGATTGTCAATAATTTGGAAATTAATGTGTAGCTCTTTCAAGCATAAAACCAACATAAATCTTACTACAGAAACAAGATCAAGTTCATTAAACTTTGAAAATATTTTTAATTGGAAAGTTTCACTATTATTATTCCTTTTTTATCAGGATTATACAAAATGTCAAAGGATACTTTTGCAGTTTATTCCACTACACTATACCATAAGAATCATCTTCTAGAGATGGCCTTCCTATTAATTGACAGTTGAGCCTAACCATATACCATGTGCATACTTTAGATGCTACAAAAAACATACACACCAAGGAAGACCCAGCACAGCCAGAAATACATGAAATTCTTTTTTAAACAGCTGATTCCTGGGAATTCCCTACCAGTCCAGTGGTTAGGTCTCCAAGATTTCACTGCTGTGGGCCCAAGTTCAGTCCCTAACCAGGGAACTAAGATCGTGCAAGCTGCATGGCATGGCCAAAAATGATGATTCCTAAACATTACCTTACACCGAGAGAGTCAAAATCTTTGGGCAAAGAGAACAGAACACTGCGTTTTAAACTCTGGAGATGGGTTTTTGTGAATTTTAAAGTTACAAAACCACTGATTTTACAAACAGCTCTGGGATTAGTTTAAGAAAAGTATAACTTGACACAGTCTGTTGTTGTAACATAAGGAAAATCCCTCCCACTGACTCCTTTTTTGGCTAGACTAGAGACATCTTTATAAAGGTAATTTGGTTATTCATAGCAGAGGCCAGCAACCTTCATAGTATCACCTAACTTGCTTGCTCTAGGTTTAAATCTGGTATCAATAGGTACTTGGAGAAGCCCCCCAAAAAGCCAAATAGACTAGGCTCAAGGCTATGAGGTTTACTGAACCCCCGACTTCCATTATTAAAAACCCAAAGAATTCTTAAGTATACTCTAATAATACCAAAGCCTGACCTTGAAAATTCTTCTTTAAGTCTTTTTTTTTAAGGCTCTGCCTGTGATAGGCTTTTTTTAATTGGAGGATAACTGCTTTACAATATTGTGTTCGTTTCTGCCATATATCAACATGAATCAGTCATAGATACATGTATGTCCCCTCCCTCTTGAACCCCCATCCCACCCCTCTAGTTTGTCACAGAGCACCAGTTAACATCATTTGGCAAATTCCCACTGGCTATTTCACATATGGTAGCTGATTCATTAGAAAAGACCCTGATGCTGGGAAAGACTGAAGGCAGAAGAAGGGGATGACAGAGGACAAGATGGTTGGATGGCATCATCAAACTCAATGGACATGAGTCTGAGCAGGCTCCAGGAAATGGTGAAGGACAGGGAGGCCTGGCATGCAGCAGTCCATGGGGTGGCAAACAATCCCACAGGACTGAACAACAACAACAACAACAAAGGTTTGTTTCAATGTTACTCTTTCAACTGTCCCTCCCTCTCCTTCCGACTGTGTCTACAAGTCTGTTCTCTTTACTAAGTCTTTAAAAGTAGCATTCTGACTAAAAGAGGCTGAGTTGAGCCGTCCTTTCTCATTCCTTTCCTTCCATGATGAAAATGTTCTACAACTGCACAGTTCAACATGGCAGCTACAAACATGCGGCTACTGAAATGTGACTAGTGACCAAAAGGCACAATTTCTAAAATATTACTTTTTACTAATCTTAGTACAAAATTAGGGACTCCCCTGGCAGTCCACTGGTTAAAATTATGCACTTCATGCGCAGGGCACTCAAGTTCGATCCTGGCTGGGAAACGAAGTTCCCCCATGCCACACTAAGCCGTATGTGGGCAGCCATACTGGACAAAGCTGCAAAGTGCTATGGCCCATATGAATCAGATCAAGTATCTACTCTTGCATCCAGAAGCAACCAATACTAATTTTCCCAGATGTCCCCCTTTTCACTTTGGTTTCCTTACAAGAGCTCACTTCATGACCAACTAAACCCTTATTGCTGTTGTTTAGTCGCTAAGTTGAGTCCGACTTTTTTCGATTCCATGCACTGTAGCCTGCAAGGCTCTTCTGTGCGATGGGATTTTCCCCGGCAAGAATACTGGAGTTGCCATTTCCTTCTGCAGGGGATCTTCCCAACCCAGGGATCAAACCCGCCCTAACTTAAAATATATATCCTGATGTTTAATATTTCTCCAGTAGGCAGGGACTCTAGATTTACTGTGTACAGCTCCAAGTCATTCATCCAAAATATTGGCTCACTTATTAAAATTCTAGTTATTACTGTGTATATAACAGGATAACTTACAGAAGCATAATCACAAATACTTTAATGAAAAATGGAATATTATGTAACACTAAAACAAAAGCTACCTACAAAGACTGGAAATATCTATTAGGGGATAAAAGCAAGCTACCTGTGTGTATATGTCCTTATATGCGGACTATCTAGAAGAACACAAACAGTAACCATACATGAAAAGTTAGACGAGAGAAGCTAAGATGGGAATTAACCTTTTTTCCCCCACTGATAAAAAAGTAATTTTCAAAAACAAAAGTTAAGGTCAATAAAATTTTTTTTGCATATTCTAAGATTCTCTATACAGAAATCCCAATCTACAGAGGTCCGAACCTCATTCCCTGTGCAGAAAAGAGTTAATTTAACAGAGAAAGCATGAGATCGGTTCTCCTTAGGAAGACTTGCCAGGTTGGCTCTTGGCTGTTGTCATTACTTGGATTTTGAGAGAACTGCCATTCCCAGAATGAGGCTGAGTGCCTAAACTGTACCCAAAAATGTGGCTTATGCTGAACAGCTGTTTTCCCTCTAGGAATCTGGAATTTTTCTATGTGGTAGGCAGAAGGTGCCTTCATGACCAACTGAGGCACTGAGTCTCTATGAGCTTCCCTGCCAGGCAACATTTCACACACACGTGTTGTCACAAGTGCTAGAGGAATTAAGTGAGTCCTGTGTGACTCCACTGGGAGAGGCTCAGGCACGGGAGAACAAGCCCTAGTTCTCCTTGGCTGTTGTTTAATCACTAAGTTGTGTCCAACTCTTTTCCAACCTCAAGGACTGTATGCTGGCAGGCTCCTCTGTCCATGGGATTTCCCAGGCAAGAATACTGAAATGGGTCATCATTTCCTTCTCCAGGGACTATTTCTGATCCAGGGATCAAATCTGCATATCCTACAATGGCAGGTGGACTCTTCAACATGTTTGCTTTCCTGATTTTGCTTTGTATCCTTTTGCTGTAATAAATCACATCCCTGAGTAGAGCCATATGCCAAGTCCTGTGAGTCCTTCTACAGAATTACTGGAACCCACCTCCCAACACATTCATTCTGTTACTAACCAAGAAGAAATGCCTTCTGAAGGTAAGTGGACTCAATTTGTGGGTCTCTTCTGTAGAATGTGCAGAACCCATTTGAGAATTTTACATTTTATCATAAAGACAATTCTGGAAGCTATTTGGATTGGCTTAGGTATGTCCATTCTAAAGGAGATCAGTCCTGGGTGTTCTTTGGAAAGACTGATGCCAAAGCTGAAACTCTTTGGCCACCTCATGCAAAGAGTTGACTCACTGGAAAGACTCTGATGCTGGGAGGGATTGGGGGCAGGAGGAGAAGGGGACGACAGAGGATGAGATGGCTGGATGGCATCACCGACTCAATGGAAATGGGTTTGGGTGAACTCTGGGAGTTGGTGATGGACAAGGAGGCCTGACGTGCTGCGATTCATGGCGTCGCAAAGAGTTGGACATGACTGTGTGACTGAACTGAACTGAACTATGTTTTAGGGAAGAAGAAGTGACAGATTCTGGTTAAATGCTCACCAAATCTGTTTTCTCTTCCTGGCTCAATAGCTAGACTTATTTTTCAGGCTCCTGCACAGGTGTGGCAAACAGACTAAGCTCTACCCAATGAAATGTAGGCCAGAAATGATTATCAGCCACTTCCAGAGCCAGTCCATAAAACCTTATACACATGATCCTCTGATTCTTCTACCAACTGCCAGGTGAATCAATAGAACTCCCAGCACCTAGAGGAAGGTGGCATCACAAGACAGAAGGAGCCTGGGTTCTTCAATTACTACTACACAAAAGGCAATCTAAATGAACACTCTCAATGAAAGTTACAAATGTCTACCCTGCTAAGCCACTAATATCTTGGGGTTGTTAGTTACAATGTTAGCTTGCTCTGCCTACTAACAGACATGAATGGGTGAAATTAAAAGTTACTTTTGACAATGTGAAAAATTGAGAAGTCAGAGAAATTAAAGCTATCAGTGAGAAAAAGATGTGAATGCATTCAAGAGGGAATTGCAAGGACTCTTAACTGTGGAGAGTAAGAAGTGAAGAAAGAGGAAAAATCAAATATTCACCTTTCTAGACTAAGCACCTGAGTTCCACTTACTCCTGACATGAAACAACTGAGGAAGAAAGTGTGAAGGGCAAGAAATATAATGAGGAATGTCTGAAGTGAGGCATACAGATAAAATCCACTGGACAGTTGAAGTTACAGCCAGGAGCACAGCCAAGTGTGGGATGCAAATAACAGATCTCAGAATCATCAACATACAGATGATCAGTTCAGTTCAGTCGCTCAGTTGTGTCCGACTCTTTGCAACCCCATGAATCGCAGCACGCCAGGCATCCCTATCCATCACCAACTCCCAGAGTTCACTCAAACTCATGCCCATTGAGTTGCTGATGCCATCCAGCCATCTCATCCTCTGTCATCCCCATCTCCTCCTTCCCTCAATCCCTCCCAGCACCAGAGTTTTTTCCAATGAAGTCAACTCTTCGCATAAAGTGGCCAAAGTATTGGAGTTTCAGCTTTAGCATCATTCCTTCCAAAGAACACCCAGGACTGATCTCCTTCAGAATGGACTGGTTGGATCTCCTTGCAGTCCAAGGGACTCTCAAGAGTCTTCACCAACACCACAGTTCAAAAGCATCAGTTCTTCAACACTCAGCTTTCTTCACAGTCCAACTCTCACATCTGTACATCACCACTGGAAAAACCATAGCCTTGACTAGATGGACCTTTGTTGGCAAAGTAATGTCTCTGCTTTTGAATATGCTATCTAGGTTGGTCACAACTTTCCTTCCAAGGAGTAAGCGTCTTTTAATTTCATAGCTGCAATCACCATCTGCAGTGATTTGGGAGTCCCCCAAAAATAAAGTCTGACACTGTTTCTCCATCTATTTCCCATGAAGTGATGGGACTGGATGCCATGATCTTCATTTTCTGAACGCTGAGCTTTAAGCCAACTTTTTCACTCTCCTCTTTCACTTTCATTAAGAGGCTTTTTAGTTCCTCTTCACTTTCTGCCATAAGGGTGGTGTCATCTGCATATCTTAGGTTACTGATATCTCTCCAGGCACTCTTGATTCCAGCTTGTGCTTCTTCCAGCCCAGCGTTTCTCATGATGGACTCTGCATAGAAGTTAAATAAGCAGAGTGACTATGCAGCCTTGACGTACTCTTTTTCCTATTTGGAACCAGTCTGTTGGTCCATGTCCAGTTCTAACTGTTGCTTCCTGACCTGCATACAGATTTCTCAAGAGGCAGGTCAGGTGCTCTGGTATTCCCATCTCTTTCAGAATTTTCTACTTTATTCTGATCCACACAAAGGCTTTGGCATAGTCAATAAAGCAGAAATACATGTTTTTCTGGAACTCTCTTGCTTTTTCCATGATCCAGCAGATGTTGGCAATTTGATCTCTGGTTCCTCTACCTTTTCTAAAACCAGCTTGAACATCTGGAAATTCACAGTTCACGTATTGCTGAAGCCTGGCTTGGAGAATTTTGAGCATTACTTTACTAGCGTGTGAGATGAATGCAATTGTGTGGTAGTTTGAGCATTCTTTGGCATTGCCTTTCTTTGGGAATGGAATGAAAACTGACCTTTTCCAGTCCTGTGGCCACTGCTGAGTTTTCCAAATTTGCTGGCATATTGAGTGCAGCACTTTCACAGCATCATCTTTCAGGATTTTAAGTAGTTCAACTGGAATTCCATCACCTCCACTAGCTTTGTTCATCATGATGCTTTCGATGACAGCACAGGAGAATTACAGATATGAGCATAAGACAGGCCTACAGAGAGTCCTAAGGAAGCTCAGAACTTATGGAAAGGTGCCAGGGGCCAGCGTGAGGAACTCCACCCATGGCAAAGGTCATGAGGGAGGCTTGGCATACGCAAAGGCGTGATCAAGCCTCAGGAAACCCCCTGTTTCCGAGCATCTACCCCCAAAACCAGAGTCTGTTTCATGCTCTCACCTACACCTCTGACTTCATGGGGGGGGCTCTCCCCCATCACCATTTCTCTCGGAGAAGGAGTTAACATGCAGCTCCAAGTCAATAAAAATTCCTGGGCATGACAAGAGCGTTTCAGCTTTCGGACTCCTCTGAAGGTTATCTAGCCCGCCTGTATAGGTTTGTCAGGCCACACGTGATTGTTTACAGCCTCCCAACATGAGAGGCAGGAGATGTTTTAGACTTACTAAAGGCAAATTCCTTTGGGAAGCTAGAAATTGTCAGTATAGTGAGATGGTTAGGAATTATATTGGTGAAGGGTTTTTTCATTTGTTGTGTCAATAACTGCTGCTAATTCCCTGCCCTAGGTGTGACAAGGATGTCTCAGGTCAAACCTCTCTCCTGACAGACTAGCTTGTGTGACAGGATTATCCATACTCCTGCCACTAGGCACATGATTGTTTACTACCTCTCAACCATAAACAGCACAGAGAGTTTTGGAGTATTTTGAGACTCTTAATTAGCATAGGGCTTTTCTCATTGAGTCAATGACTGCTGCCAGGCCTCCATATCTTTAGGCACCTGGGAATATATTAATCAATGTATTTGGAATATAGAAAAGGAAATATAGTAGTTTTTAAGGTTAATATTAGACTTTGTGAGTTAATGAATTTTCTTTTGTAATAGATCACTGTACTTTGTTATAAATCACTGTGTCCTTGCTATGTAAAAATGTAACTTTATCACTATCTTAAGACTAAATAGATCTTAAGCATTGGTGAAAGGATTTTCATTTGTTGGGCTGATGTTTGCTGCTAAATCTCCATATTCCCTGCCCTTATAATGAATATAACTAACATATAGGAGAAAAAAGTATTAACCTTTAAGCATATAGGAGAAGTATTAACCTTTAAGATTCATCGTGTTAACCTTGGGTTAAATAAATTCCTTTCTTGATTGTAACTCACTACACCCTCACCCTATAGGAATGTAACTTTATTTGGAGGGTGGTGCCTGGTTTAAGAAAAAACACCCTTGGAAAAAATAAGTTTTTTGGTTATCAGAAAGAAAGGGTCATAAAATGTCAGCAGGTCTCATGGCCAGAAGATGATGTAAAACCCCTAAGACCTTTTTTTTATACATTTATGTGAAGCACCTGATTTTGATAAAGGTCAGGACTGCTGACCCCCGTGTGACTCTGTATTCATCCCTATGTGTAACAAAAGGTATATAAGCAAACCCAAAAATAAAGAAATCGGATCAGTTTCCGGAAAGACTGATTCCCTCATGTCGTTCTTTCTTGCTCCCCGTTTTTCTGGCTGAATTCCCATCTGGAGCGTGGGTGCTCACCATGTCTTACTTGCCCCGGTTTTCAAGCCCACGCGAGAAGGAGCCCAAGCAGGGGCACCTTCTGAGATTCAAGTGGCACTGGTGGCCCAATGTAGATGGTGCAAATTCCTTGTCTTGCAATTTTATTGGTATCCCACGTGAACCAAGTTATTCAGCCTCTTTTTCTCTGCTAATTTTCTAATCCCTCTCTATCTGTAATTAAGTAAGTTATTTCCAAGGACGCCGACTCTGTCCCCATCTTCGAATCACCCTGGATCCACCGGGGCTGGACCCCAGCAGAAAGGTTAAAAAAAAGAACTCAAAAACTGAAAAACAGAACTACATATGATCCAGCAATTTCACTCCCAGGTATGTATCAAATGAAAATTAAAACCCTAATTTGGAAAGAAACATATACCCCAATGCACACTGCAGCATTATTTATAATAGCCAAAATATCAAAGCAACCTAAATGTCCATCAACAGAGGAACAGATAAAGATGTGTCCATTTACATATATATGGACACACACATATATAATGGACATATACAAATATATATAAACGGACTATTACTCAGTCATTAAAAAAAAAAATTCTGCCATTTGCAACAATGTGGATGGACCTAGAGGGTATTATGCCTAGTGAAATCAAAGACAAATGCTGTAAGTTACCACTTGTGCAATCTGGGGGAAAAAAAAGAACATAAGAAAACAAGAGCAGATTCACAGATAGAACAAACTAGTGGTTAAATGGGGGAGAGGATTGGGAGGAGGGGCAAGATAGGGACAGGGGATTAAGAGGTACAAGCTATTATGCAGATATACTGTACAGCATAAGAAATACTGCCAATATTTATAATAACTTTACATAGAGTATAACCCATAAAAATACTGAATCACTATGTTGTACACCTGAAACGAACTACCACTATAACTCAACTATATTTCAATAAGGAAAAAAAGAGGGGAACTCACAAAGGGACAAGTGGACAGAGGTGGAAGAAACTTGAGAGTTGTTAATATCAGAAACCAAGGAGAGTTCTTTACTTATTGGTAATAACTAAAACCTAGCAACAGATAACATCCCTAAGAGAGCTCCCAGGAAGAATCTGTCCACTGTGGCAGGCAACCTCTAAAATAACCCCAATATTTCCTGCCTAATATTTACATCTTTAAGTAATCTGCTCCCTTAAATGTTGGCTGGACCTTAACTGTGACTTCAAAATAAGAGACTAGAAAGTCACTTCCAAGATTAAGTTACATGAAGACTAACTTCAGCTTTGTTTACCTCTCTAAACCTGTGCTCTGAGAAAAAGCAGCAAGCTGTCGTGTTGTGAGTAACCCTGTGGAGAGGGCAATATGGCGAGGAACTGATATCTCCTAAACAACAGCCAGCAAGGATCTGAGATCTGACAACTGCTACATGAGTAAGCTTGTACCCTTCAGACCCTTCTTACTATCCTTCAGGCACGAGATGATTATGGCCTATGGATACCTGCACTGCAACTCTGTGAGAACACTTTGTCAGAACCATCTAGCCAGGCTGTGCCTCTGAATAAAAAGCCAAAAAGATTTTTTAAAAATAGGCAAACTTGGGAGTTTAGCTATTTCTAAACTCATCGTGCAGCAACCGATAACTAACACGTCAATAATAGTCTATGAAAATCACGGAGAAGGGATTTTATGACATATATTTGGCAGTTTAAAAAAGAAATTATTGTAAATTATCAAAATTACTAGGAGATCACTAATGACCTCCACAAGAGGGACGTTAGCGTTCACCAGGAGACAGGCCAAGACTCCTCCATAAAGAGGATAAAACCATTAGGTAATAAGACCAGGGCCCAGCCCAAGCCCCAGTCCCTCCAAACCCTTCCAAACACATTAGATAGTCTACAAATTGAAGTGCTGACCCATCTCCCCTTCCCTTCAGTAGGCATGCTGCATACTGTTAAAATTTAATCACATTGCTCACTATTGTTTCATGTGTATTATCTTTTCATCAGTTCCTAAGGACATACCTTGGGTTTGCTTCCTATCTCTTCTTTGCCTCCACTGCTAACCAAACAACTAGCTTTGAGGGCATCAAAATATTTCCATAACCCTTCTAAATCCAAAACCAGTATTCCATTTCTAGGTTTCTAAAATACAATTTGACTAAACTTATCAGGAAATAAAATGTATTCAAAATTTGCATTTCTTCCACCTTCATCACCCATCAAAAGTGGAGATAATTTTCCATAATCTCATTCTAGGTTGGTTTATCTTCAGTTGTGATAACAATTGTGATCTTTTTTTTATGTTATCACTTACAAAGTTTATTTGGCAATATTTCTTCTGACATGATACATCTCAATTCCAGACGTGTTAAAATGTTTTAGAATCAGTGAAACATGGTATTCCTTTTCCATATGTAGTGTTTCACATATGCCAGTCTAAAATTAAAATAATTTTAAGTAAACTTGTGACTTATCGCAACAATATATGAATAGAAAGTAAGCAAAATAACCCTGACAACAAATCTGAACCCCAAAAGGGTATTCACTGGAATAAACTAGGAAGCAACACTGTCTCCAAAAGCATTTTGAAACTTGAGAGAGTCATTGGAATTCACTGCGAAGGAGAGATGCAACAGACATCTTGCAAAGAAGGAGAACAGCACCACCAATAAACTATTTTGCCCAAACATAAATAGTGCCCTTGTTCAAAAAACAGTTTTTGCATCCACTTTCTGCAGGGTGGGCCCTAGAATGTGAACATCTCAAGTTTGGCTTTCCACAAAGTCAACATAAAGTCAAGCACAACTCATATCCACCAAGTGGTAGGAAATAGTATACAGCTGATATGAAGTGGCCATCAAAACTTATCCAAGAAACAGTTTATGTGTCAGGTATTTGAGCTACATCAGTGAACAGCCATACATCCCTGCATTCCCACTGTGGGAGAGAAACAAAAATCATAAAAAATTATCAAACATATTTTAAAAGACACTACATAGTATGGAAAAATAGCAAAGTAAAGTGAACCAAGTTGGAAGGGGGTGCAGGGTGCCACAGATTTTAAAGTAGGGTGGTCCGTAGTCTTATGGAGAAAGCAGTTATTTAAGCAGATTTTAAGGAGTTGAAGGGTTTAGTTAGCCATGAACACATCTGAGAAAAGAACGTTCCAGGCAGAGAGACTGTCAGTTAATGCAAAGGCTTCCTCAGAGAGGAAGCATGTGTGAAAAGACATGGAGGTCAACTGTAGCTGAAGTAAACTTAGCAAGGGAGAGAGTAATTTGGCGGGGGGTGGGGGAAGGTGGAATATATGAGAAGGTACAGGGCAGGGCTAATGATGAAAGGACTTTCTTTGGGTTTTACTAAAGGCAAATGGAGAATCAATGAACAGTTTGAACAGAAGACAAAACCTTAGTTTTAAAAATATAAGAATCACTCTAGGTGATGAGAATAAACCATAGGGGAGCCAAGGGTAGAAAGCAAAGTAGATAATAGCACATTAAGAGAATTAGTGACTGAAACCCAAACACAGAAGAACTCTAAAAAGCTATACACAAATCCTCAAACTAGGTTAGTATATTAAAGCAATTTATCATACCAACATTTTGTAGTTGCCAGTCCTTGAGGGCTTAGTGATTGGAGAAGACAAAAATCAGATACTTTCAAGGAATTTTTAAAGTTTACCTTTGGACAGACAATTTCAACTTCTGTAACATCTAGCATAACTGTTTGAAAAGGGAAGAGGATTATTCCTAAAATACTCATGCCATAATAATGACTATTTATACATGGTATACGTCTCTCTTCATTACCTAAAGAACAAAGAGCACCAGCATGAATAATTCAAATTG
The DNA here is from genome assembly GCA_006410935.1 of Redunca redunca. Lineage (NCBI taxonomy): Eukaryota > Metazoa > Chordata > Mammalia > Artiodactyla > Bovidae > Redunca > Redunca redunca. Next base: position 78,177 of record SJYQ01043910.1, read on the forward strand.
TGGACACCCCCAAATTATGTATTTCCAGGCTTAGAAAGGTTTAGTGTAAAACTTTTTCTTAGAACCCACCTGGCAAGGAATAAGGAAATATTCAAGGGCATGAGAGTCGACAGGTAATAAATTGCTTTGAAATGAAAGCTCTGCCAAGGATAAAAACAAACTGATCAAGAGTTGACTTACTTCACAATTATGTCACTTCAAATATGCCAATTTTACTCAAGGCAATGGAAACTTAATACTAACTTAAAAAACATTTAATAGCCTTGTGTGGATAGCTTCACAATTCTGTTTATTTTATGGCCACGCAGCACATGGGATCTTAGTTTCCCAACCAGAGACTGAACCAGCACTCCCTGAAGTAGAAGTGTAAAGTCTCAACCACTGGACCACTAGGAAAGTCTCTTCACACTTTTAAAAGAATACAATCCATACATCAGCATACTTTAAACAATTGTTCAGTTCAGTTCAGTGTTAGCAAATAACAATTTATAAAAACTGAAAAAGTGAAAAGAGCTCAAAAAGCATGCTTACTCCAAAATCAGAAAAGAATCAGTTCTTCATCTGAAATCAACTCTTCAGAAACATCTTCCCAGTAACATGTGCAAAATTATAAAGCTATGCCATATATTTAAGACTGCTAAAAAATAAGAGAACTCTTCTTAGAGCTATACCTTAAAATTAACTACACCAAGAGAAAACTTACTCAAATATCTGTCACAATTCAATTTACAGTGAAGAACATTTTAAAATTTAAGTAAAAAAAAATTTTTTTAAGCCGCTCATCCTTTGAAGGCCTCAAAAGAAATGCAAGTTTATTACACTGAAGTTCAGTAATGCCCACTTTCAATAACTGTAAACACTATCTTTTCTGTCATACTTGAGTTTTATATTTTTCACACTGAAGAGATGAAAAACTCAAATCTTGTATCTTGTCCTCCAAAAATAAGTGATTGATCATAGATTATCCTTACCTTTTTGATGAACGATCAAAGTTTTCCTTGTATTTTAGTAGTATGGCAAGACAGAACCAACAGGAGGCTAGAGTAGGAAAATCTGATCTAACACTAATCTAAGGAAGTCACTTCAATTTCCTGGGCTTCAATTTTCTAAACATACCATTAATTCTATATGACTAGATTTCAAAGTTTAACTTTCTAAAAGATGTCAACTGAATTTTAAGTATATATAGCTCGAAGAGAAACAGCCTGTGCCCTCAAAGAACAAAAACCAGGGTGTATAGTTTTCCAAGAACGCCATCTTCTATAAATCTACCCAAGTGTAACAAACAGAAGCACTATTCAATTACAACTCAGGACAACTGTTTATGTTTGGAGGATGAGAGACTCCTTACCTACTACAAAGAAAACTTACAAATCAATATATGGTACAGGTAAGTGAAACTAGCCAAGAGGAAGAAGAAATTAATTTTGCTTAGGGAAATCAGGGAAAAGATTATAGACAGTACACGTGGATATGAATTGGAATGGTAATGTTTTGGTAACTACAGATGATGACACTCCAGACAATAGGGGCAAAAATGCATTTGGGAACCACTCTGCAACAATCTTTTAACTACACCATAAGTTAGTAACATGTTGCTACGAGTACAGAGGGATCAATACTTACAGTGATAGGTCAAGTTACTGAAAAACTTGAGTACAGAATGCCCAGATTCAAACCAATGATTTGGTAGACAATTTGTCTTTAATATAAAGATCTACCTGTATTCCTGGAATCATTTACATTTACAACATTTTCATCTATTATTTATGTAATAAATCCAATAAACAAAAGATACTAGAGATCAGTTGGAAAGCTAACGCAAAAAAGACAGGGTCTGAAACAAAGAAGTAACTATTCTAAATTCACAAAAAAAATTAACAGTAACGCTGCATTTCAAACCTAAGAGCTCTAAATCCAAGGTGACAAACTTTCAAACTAATAATCTAAAAGGGAAGTATTGAGCTCTTAATACGAAGCTTAAGAGCAATAAAATGGTATCTTTCAAAATAATTCTTTCACTTTACATTTCATATAATTAGTCCAACACCACAAAACAAAAACAAAAAAACCCATAACAAAACCTACACCTCCACTGCAGACACTAACATCTCATTTAACATTCTAATTTAGCCTAGAGGCAGAAATGCATTTTTTCTTCCAGAAATGCATTTCTCAAACCTATGCTCCATACTCCCAAAGGCTGTATTTCCTTCAGATCTCAACACAGGATTTCAAATTAAGTCTACACCTCTACTGACTTCTCAAAGGAGTTTTTCAACGAATAATTTGTTTTATTTGCTTTGTTACATTCTTGCAGATACATGAATGAAAATACCTTAAAATTAACTATTGTGTACATAAAGGATGCAAAGGATTTGAGCCCATTTTAGCTTTGAAATATGCTTCTTAAAAATTGTGAGCAAATAGGAAAGGAACTGCATGATCTTTCTTTATATAAGGTCTTAAAATAAGACTCAGTAGGATGCCATTTTGAAACTTCCCAGCAGGAAGTTCAGTTTGGACAGAGGGCCAGTTAAGAAATGCTTCGACCAATATTTTTTAAATGACTTACAAGTTAGTTTTGCTCTCTTACCAAAAAAAAAAAAAAATACCAAGTTTATGACTGGTACTGCTGCTGCTGCTAAGTCGCTTCGCAACCCCATAGATAGCCAGCCCACCAGGCTCCCCCGTCCCTGGGATTCTCCAGGCAAGAACACTGGAGTGG
>SJYQ01043916.1:0-19518 GCA_006410935.1 Redunca redunca
CTTAAGCCGACTAGGGCTTCCCTGGTGGCTCAGAGGTTAAAGCATCTGCCTGCAATGCGGGAGACCTGGGTTCGATCCCTGGGTCAGGAAGATCCCCTGGAGAAGGAAAGGGCAACCCACTCCAGTATTCTTGCCGGGACCTACTAGTATTATATTCTCTGTAGTTCTTGGCCTATTTAGCCAAACAGCCTGAAAGTGAAAGTCTCTCAGTTTTGTCCAACTCTTTGCAACCCTATGGACTGTAGCCTGCCAGGTTCTTCTGTCTGTGAAATTCTCCAGGCCAGAATATTGTAGTGGGTAGCTGTTTCCTTCTCTTAGATTGGGAATCTTCCCAATCCAAGGGTCAAACTCAGGTCTCCCACATTGCAGGCAGATTCTTTACTGCTGGAGCCCCCAGGGAAGCCCATCCAAACCACCCAGTGCTTTTTAAACGGGAGTATAGTTGCTTTGCACTGCTGTGTCAGTTTCTTCTGCATAGCAAAGCGAGTCATTCATATGCACACACTTATCCCCTCGTCTTTGGATTTCCTCCCCACTCAGGTCACCAGAGAGCACCAAGCAGAGGTCCCTGGGCTGGACAGCGGTTCTCACTAATTATCTCTTTTACACATACTAGCTCATCACCTTTTCTATTCAATCCACCAGCAAGTCTTCTTGGTTTCAAACTAAATACTGAACCTGGGCACTTCTCACATCCCACTACTGCCTCTTAGTCCCAATTACCATCCCTCAGCCAGATTACTACAGAGACTTCCTCCCGCATCCCTGCCTCCACTCTTGTTCCCTACGACCTTTTAACCTAACAGCAGTGCCCTTTTAAAGATGTGAATCATGTCGAATTATTTCCTAGCTCTTAACCCTCCAGTTACACGCAGAATAACATCCATACTCTGGCCATGGCCTTATTTCAGTGGTTCTTAACCCAGGGGACACTTGGAAACATCAAAAATGACAAACCCATGATTGTCACACGTGGAGAGAGTAGGGGGCTGATACCAGCATCTAGCTGGCAGAGTCCAGGGATACAGCTAAACATACTCCAATGCACAGGACAGCACCCAACAACAAAGAGCTATTTGGCTCCAAATGTCAGAAAGGTGAAGTGGAGAATGCACGTATTTGATCTGGACCCTGACCCTCCCTCCAGTATCATGTGTGGCAGCCTCACGGAACTTCTTGTTGTATCTGCAACACGTCATTCTTGATACTGTCCTGCGCCTTTGCACCTGTGGTTCCTTCTATCTGGAACACTTCTACCCACAGATCTTCAAATAGTCAGCTTTTGATCATCACTTAGGTCTGCTTGGGTGTCACATCTCTTGAGCGCTATAACTTAATACATCTATCCCCACTCAACCAAACCCTGCCACGGTAGCCTCTCTCCCCTTACCCTGCTCTATTTATGTCATACTACTTAGTTTTATTATTTGTTTTTTGTTTGTTTGTTTGTTTATCATTCGACTCCTCCACAGGAATGTGAGAACGGGGACAGGGACTTTGTTGTGTTCATCAAGGGTTTCATCACATATAGGAGCTCAAGAAGTATTCATTGAGTGAGTGAATGAATGAATGGTTGATGCGTACGCCACAGACAGCAATTACTACAGAAAGTTAGGAAAGGAGACCATCAGTGGGATCTGGGTTGTGGGGGAAGGCTTCCTGGAGGGCTGTTTTGCAAGTTTGTGGAGTCCCCACCTGTTCACTCAGTCTGTCCAACTCTTTGCAACCCCATGGACTGTAGCCCACCAGGCTCCTGTGTCCATGGGATTCTCCAGGCAAGAATACTGGAGTGGGTGGCCATTTCCTTCTCCAGGGGATCTTCCCGACCCAGGGATTGAACCCAGGTCTTCTGCATTGCAAGGCAGACACTTTAACCTCTGAGCCACCAGGGAAGCCCAGTTCAGCTAAGCTCTCCCTAAATGGAGCAGGGCATTGGAAGCTTGGCCTCCTCTGAAGCATTAATATACCTGGGAGCACCTCTTATAGATTAGAGTCAGCCGTGGACTTTAATATTCAATAGGATAGAGAGCAAAGTTGGAGAGCTCAGGGGTCTTAGATGTATGCTTGAAGAGAGGAGCCAGAAAAGAGAGGCAAATGGGAGAAAGGCAGGAGCAGGAAGGAGAAATCTAGGCTCAAGTTGGTTCAGATCAGGAACAGAGGTCAGTACAGAGGGTGGGAAGAGGTGGGGGAAAGGGGAAGAGAGGACATCTTCAGGGGAAAGTCTCTAAGTAGCTCATCCCAAAGGGCTGATTGTATTAATAGTTTCTGGAGAGGAAACTGGAAGTTCTTCTGCTATCAGTTTTCCCGGAGCCAAGTGAGGCAACTGTTGAGTTGGGCCTAAGAAGCTAGCAAGGCCAGTAAAGGGTAGAATCAGATTTCGCAGGCAGAGTCTGTGCCTTGAATAAACATTGTACTGCGCCATGTATCATGAGATACTACATGAGATAATTATGAAAATCGTGGCTCCAGGACAGTCTTAATTTCTAACACTCTGACCCATTGCCAAACATTGTTCCTGTGCCTCAGTTAAAAAAAGCAAACCGCACGATGCCACCTGTGATGAGGCACAGTCTGTGTGCAGCACGTCCAGGTGGTGAGGGGTGCCCCTTGCCCCACGCTGGCCTCCCCATGATGCCTCCCAATAAGGGTGTTAATGTCCAGCTCTTGAGAGGAGCGGGTTCAGATCGTGGATTGTTTTTCCAGGGTCTCAGGAGTCCAGAGTCTGTAGATTACAGAGCCTTTGAGGAGGGGAATGCTTGGTCCCAGGTACACAGCTCCACTCATCCTCACGTCTCCTCCAAGTGACACATATGGTCAGGGTCTGTGCCCTCGGGGCTACCTCAGGACACTTACTCATAACTCTGGTTCATTCTGCTGCCTGGATACTTCTGAGGGTATGACTACAGGGGATTAGCCAGCCAACACCTTATTTTATGAGTCTGTTAATGTAGGTTTAAAGTAATACACCTCAGATGTAGACAGCTTACTCCAACCTACCAAAAATATCATTACGAACATTTACAAGGTCTAAAGAGTGATTTAATGGAGATGAAATTCAGATGTGTTGCATTGCCCTAATGTCGAATTTAGCCCTGACTCAGTCCATAGAAATACGGATTTCCCGCAGACGCAATCTCATAGCCTTCTGGGTCCCATGTGCCTCGTGGAGCTGGGGTGATGAGCTTGTCTGTCACACAGTCTCAGAAGCCGTAAAACACCCCTGACCATCTCTGCCCTGCTTCTTCAGAGAGCCTCTGACACTCAGCTTTGACTTCTTGGTCACACAACCTTTCTGCCAACTTGTCGCTGGAGCTCTCTCTTCCATCATTTGGTCTCCTTGGTATACAGAGGTGTGATGCTGTCAAACTTCTATTCCATCAAAAGGTGATCTCTGACCCTTCACTCACTCTGGAGATACATGGCTGACAAAGACTCAGAGGGATGCTTATCCCAGGGGCAGACGCTCTCAGCGGCCGTCAAATTCCCTTGGTCCGAAGGCAGTGAACCACTCACAGACAACAGAGCGAGCAAAAGGAGAGCCCTGGCCCTTCTTTCCTGCTGATTGTGTGACTCCACATACATTACAAAAACTCTCTTTGATTCTCGGTTTCCCGAACTGTAAAATTGGAATAATAACAATATTTCCTTTGTAAGGTCTTCCCTGGTGGTTCACACGGTAGAGAATCTGGAACCCCGGGTTCAATATCTGGGTCAGGAAGATACCCTGGAGAAGGGAATACAACCTACTCCAATATTCTTGCCTGGAGAATTCCATGGACAGAGGAACCTGGCAGAACTGTAAAATTGGAATAATAACAATACCTCCTTTATAAAGCAGTAGCTAAATGAGAGCGTATATGTAACAACCCAGTCCTTGGCACCTAAAAGCTCTTCAACAAACGGCAACTACTCACATTATTTTATTAAAATCTTGGAAAGTAAAATTTCAGACTTCAGTCAATGACTCATGGAAATATTTTGAAACTTAAGGTCTTTGTGAAGTGAGAGGAGAAGGGGATGGAGTTTAAAACACTGGGAGAAAATCCCTAGCTGAGGAAGGCAGAAGTTCAACATTGTGGTGTCACTGTGGCTACTATTCAGTTGTGGAGGTAAGCCTCAGTTAAGCCATCTATCAGTCGGGAGTAATAAAGTTGCGGTGATGATTAAATACAATAATGCTACAATAATGCTTATAGATGGTTAACACAGCACCATGCACTTGAGGCTCAAAAGGTTTACCCTTCTTGTCACGGCTTTTGTTATCACAGCTTGTCTTTTACACGCCAGGTCCTCTCTCAACTCTTTACTCAGGTCAAGCTTACATATAGACACGTGCAACCTAAGCACTATTCCAGGATTCAGGCTGGAGCAGCCTTCCCCCGTGTGCAAGGGTCTGTCCCTGTCTCAGGGCATTTACAGCCAGCTGAAAGACACTCCCTCAGATTCCGGGGATCTTCTCCTCTCTGCCACCACGTGGCTTCATCATGAGGAAAGGTGATGCCATGCTATGTATGGACGGGGGCAGCTCCTTTCCTTTCTTACAGGGCTTTGGAGGTGGTGCCACCTGGCTCTCACTGTTCATCTCTGGATGGTCACGAAAGCAAGGGGCCTGTAGCCCTTGAAATGAATTTCTGCAGCAATCAGGAAAAGGGCCCAGAGTTTTGTTTTAAAAATAATTTTAATATATTTATCTATTTATTTCTTTATGACTGTGCTGGGTCTTTGTTCCTGCACAGGCTTTTCTCTCTCTCGGCAAGTGGGGGCTCCTCTCTAGTTGTGGTGTGCAGGCTTCTCATTGAGGTGGCTTCTTTTATTGTGGAGCATGGGCTTTAGGCATGAGGGTTTCAGTAGCTGTGGTGTGTGGGCTCAGCAGTTGCAGCTCCCAGGCTCTAGAGCACAGACTCAATAGTTGTGGTGCACGAGCTTAGTTGCTCTGGGATCTTCCTGAATGAGGGATCGAATCCGTGTCTCCTGTGTTAGCAGGAGGATTCTTTATTGGTGAGCCACCAGGGAAGTCCAGGGCCCAAATTTAGCTTTTGCCATTCTTCTTACCAGAAAGTGCTAGACTGGGACAGAAAATAAATCCCAGAGACAAGGGTCCTTTAGCTTTCTTGGACTCGAGGGGAAATAAATTTTAAGCTGCCTCATTTATGATCAAAGCTACCAAAATTTATAAAATGTCCTGAGGATGTTTCTGCCCATGTGTTCCTGGGCAAACCTATAAAAATGGAGGAACATTTTGGTCCCAACAAACTTGGTGATTAGGACTAACTCTTACCGCCAAGGTGAGGTCTGCTTAGAGCTAACTATTCAGCAGGTGTCACTGGGCTCTCTCTGCACTGTTCGGGGCTTTAGCAGGATATAAGGATGTTTAAGACTTGGACCTGCCTACAAGGGAACTTAGGAACTTATTGGAAGTTCTTACTTCGTTTTAATTCCAAGGAAGCCTTCAGCCTTTGGGAAAAAGAATCACTGGGATGAATCTAATACCACAGGGCTGGCTGTCATATGGATTCTTCTATGACCCAGTGGCCTTGGACATGAAAAGGAAATGGAAACATTTTATTATGAGATTTTCTTCTCCCTTTTCTCAGGCTTCCGTTGTCTGTCCCTGTCTACCCTCCACACCACACATACACACGCGCACACACACACGTAAACACACATGCACAGGCACTTATAACCACACCCCCCCCGCCACACACACAAAAGTGGAGACATTGCTGAAGCAGATGCCAACATACAAAAACTGCGCTACATTTCTGACTCAAATATCCATAAACTCCTAGCCTCAAAAGAATCATGCAAAATCATGCAGTCTTTATATATAGATACACATTTTTAAAAGAAGGGAGAGAAAAGCCAGAAAGCTAGCAGGTGAAGTGCCTTGTCTAAAATCAAGGTTAGCAGGCAAGTCCAGCTCAGGTCTTAGCTCATTTCTTTTTCTCATTCTTTCATCAGCTATTTCATAAGCACCAACTTTGTGCTAGGAGCTGTGTGAGGCACCTGTGATTCCAGGTGGATGAAAACTGTACAAAGTTCCTCCCTCCTAGGGCTACAGACCAGACAGGAAGACAGTGGCAAGAAACAGAAAGGAATGAGCAGTTTCCACTCTGAGTTCTCATGTGAAAGATCCATGTGCCATCATAGAGGGGGGGTCCTAGGAAGGCAGGGGAGGTTCCTGGAGAAAGGCATGGTTCTTTTGCAATCTGAAAGGCAGGCAAGAGAAAGAGAAGGAGGGATGTTTCCAAGATGAAGGGAAGTCTTCCTACCTCATCCGGAGGCATATTTTTGATAGTGGTGTGCTGGAGTTGGGCTCAAGTAGGCTCGCACCTGCTCCACTGCAAACTTCTCTTCCCAATCTCACACTCAGTGAAGTCATGCTAGTATCTTGCTATTTGCTGTGGTGGGAGTATTTACAACCCAGAAAGCAGAAGATGCTACAAATCAAGGTCCCTTTCCTTTGGAAAACCATCTTTAACAAGATGGTTCTACGTTCCACCTGCTTCCTGCTGTGGGCATCACAAACCCTGCTCTTTAAGCCAAATGCCTGTCCCCTGCCTGCAGAGTCTCTACCAAGAGCCTGTTCCCAGAAAGGCACTGTCAACAAGTGACTTAGGCCTTGGGGCTGTTTATATCAGACCCTGGGCCATCTGGCTTCTAAGAAAGAGCCTGTTCTTGTGGTCTTCGTCACCCCCTTGCCATCTAATGATATTTATCAACCACCCACGCCTGCCCAGTGCTGTATGAGACACTTGGCAGGCAGATCTCAATCAGGCTGTGACCCCTCAGGAATTCGGAGCCTGGCTAAGGCTGCTAGGCTGACATTGTTCTTCCTTAATATAACTCAGGCTACTGGGGGCACAAGAACCAGGGGCTGAGAGCCCAGCCGAGGGCATGAGGTTAGGAGATGGCACCACTACTGTTTTCCCCAGTCTGCTTCTTGGTACAGGAATCACCAAGTGAGTGCAGGTCAGAGTTCATGGAATATATGATTTGGTGACATTTTTAAAAGTCAATCAGTTCTCCCATCCTTGTACCCTCCAATGTCCTCCCAGTTTTCTAAAGGGATTTGCCAAAAGAAAAAGTGAGTTTTGAGTTCTTAACAAAGACTGGCAGGAAGGCAGGTGGACGTCACTAAGGGGATGTTTTGCAGTGGAAGTACCTTTGTTCCCAAGGTGTGTGTGCACGTGTGTGTGTGTGTGTGTGTGTGTTGTCTGCTGTGCATACAGAATACAGGGGAACAAACAGTGGCTGTGGATGGCGGTGCAGGTGCAGAGGAGGAGGTTGAACAGGGCTGTGAGATGGGGAATCTTGAAGAAAAATACTGACCATAGGGTCTGGTTGGGAAAAGAAGCTGGACACTCTACTCTACTCTACTCTACTCTTCCCTCGGATCATCTCCCAGCTCCTGGATGGGAGCCTGTGATGATCACACTTGGCTCATGTTGGAGAAGGCACCCTTTGTGCTGTGGAAACTCAACCACTTTACTAGCTTAATCTCTAGTCAGATGGAAAAGCTGGGTGACACCAACCAGTGAGTCTGGCTAGGATTCTACCCAGAGCCAGGCATGAATATGCAAGGACCAACTTATGGGGTCCTATGAAGCCATTCAACATTATCTTCCCATAGCCCATTGTGGGCACCAGCCACTTAGGGGACTGTGAGTCTCCAGCTGCTGCTGCTGCTGCTGCTGCTAAGTCGCTTCAGTCGTGTCCGACTCTGTGCAACCCCGTAGACGGCAGCCCACCAGGCTCCCCCGTCCCTGGGGTTCTCCAGCAGGCTTCCCTTAAAAGCAAAACCCAAAGTGATCAGGGCAGCATTACTGACACCCGGTCTTGAATCTGATTATCTGATTGGCAAACTGCACACGCAGGGTGGCAGGGCTGTGCTGAGGGATGGAGGCTCCCCAAATGGGACGAAGCTGGCAGACCAGCAGGTGGACCACCAGGGTGGCAGAGACATGGTGATGCTGGAGCGGTGGCTGTCTGTGGGTAGTGCTCTGTATTTAGAGCATGGAGGAGAGGATGAAGGAGAGAGGGTGGCTAGAGGTCAAAGAAGATGTGCCAAAGGAGGTTGGCAGAGGGTGAGCTGCCCACAGTGATGCAGACAAGAGGCAGGTGGATGTGAAGACTGCTCCTGGCTGCCTTGCAGAGGAGCTGCACCCCCTCCCCATCCATCGTCTGCCACTGATCTGGAGGTCAGGGGTACCTACTGACCCTTCTGGCAATGTGCAGTAATTCCAGGGTCCTGGCCCAGGTCTCATGAGTCAGTGAGGAAGTCCAGAGGGGAGTCCTATGGACCCATCAGGAGAGGGACTGCAGGCATGCAGGCTGTGTTCTGTATCATAGCAGTCCCCAACCTTTTGGGCACCAGAAGTGGATTCGTGGAAGACAATTTTTTCCATGGACTTAGTGAGGGTGGATGGTTTGGGGATGATTCAAGTGGATCGCATTTATTGTGCACTTTATTTCTATTATTATTACATCAGCTCCACCTCAGATCATCAGGCATTAGATCCTGGAGGCTGGGGACCCCTGCTGTACCGGGCATCCAGCTTAGGTGGTGAGTGGGGGCTCATCTTCCACTGATTCACACAGAAGCTCCACATGATCAGGGTGCAACCTGCCCCTGGGAAGCCCCCTTGGGTCCTAGAAGAGAGGCCAGAGAGAGGATGGGAAGCCCAGAGAAGGGGAAAGTTGTGTACCAAGGGTCAGGGGAGAGGCAGCCTTTGAGAGGGTGAAGACTCATGTTGCCCACTTAGCATCTCCTGGAGCAGCATGGACTAACTGTTCACTCCACTGAAACGCACATGGTCTGAAGATCAAGGGGGTGTTTTCCTTATTAACACTGAAACAATTAACTAGTTTATGTTATTATATGCATTGTCTAAATATTGTTAAATAAAACGGCTTAATGCCAATAATTACCCAAACATTTCAGTGACACAGGACTCCTGCCAGTGCAGGGATGGGTTACCAGTAAGACAGCGAGCAGCGAGTACTTACTTTGCTGCCACATAAGTCACTTGATGGGGGTCCCCTGACTGCAGTCCCCAGACTGTGGCTCTGCTTGGTGGAAGCTCTTTATCAGCCCCAGGTGAAGAGAGCTTGAATAAAGTGCAAATTATTCTCTGTGGTCAGATCCCAAAGTATGTGGGTGATAAACACAGTGGCATTGTTTCCTCGAGTGAGTCTTATTTTCCACATGTGGGAGGAATTCCAGACTTGAGAATTCTGCATCCAGACTTCATAGACTTTTTTTTTTTTTTCCTAATTGAGACAACACAACTAATGATAAAGAACAATACCAGCAGGGCTTCTAAGCTCTGAAAGGCTCTGGGTCAAAACTTGACCTCCATAACGATTGGACAGGCTCCAACAGCAACTACTGTCTTCTGTTGTCAAGCAGGACCACAGGCTCCACGAGACCAACTTTCCATTGGCTTGTGGAGTGTGGAGACAGAGCAGATGTGCCTGCCTGCTAATGCACTGTGGGATGGAGCCACTCTGTTCTTATTGAAATCAGATGCCCAGCCATCAGCGCTGCCCTGCAAACAGATGGTGGCTCCATGCAAGTGCCATCACGTTGGAAAATCACAGAAGCCATGACTCCATTGCCTCACCCCTGTGCAAGACTCCATTTTTACCAACTGGGCAAGACGAAACCCCTCCTTTCTCCATCACACACTCCGAGGGGCCAGGCCTGTGTCACAATTAAGTACTTCTAGAAACTAAATTGGTATGAAAATTTGAATACCAGAGACAATTCCTTGTCAGCATGATGTCAACATGGTGTACCCAAAATGTTGACATTAGTTATCTCTGAGTAGTGGGACTGGGATAGAAAGCACGGAGGCTTGTCTGGAACTGTGCATGCCTGTTCAAGAAAATTAGACTCAATCTACAAGTAATATTCCACTTGTTATAAGCAACTCTTGAGATTATGGGGAAATCTTTGTTTTTAATATGCAATGTCATTTGGGGAAAATATGTCTTAAAAGGCTACTTAGTTAATAAAATCTTTCAATTGCTCTAAGATTTAAAAGTTAAATCAAAATTATATTGACTCTCTTTGAGGTTTCTAGGTTAAGATTCTATAATCTGAATAAAACATGGTTAGAGTGAGTTGGTTGATTGGTGTTTGAGATTTATCTGTGTGTGTGTGTGTGTATGGCTTTGGTTTCCTCCTCTGTACAAAACAACTCTACTCATAGACCTATTCTGAGCATTAAGTGAGATAATCCATGTAAAGTATTTCCAGCAAGGTCTTCCCTGGTGAGCCACTGGCTAATACTGTGTTCTCCCAACGTAAGGGAACTAGATCCTACAGGCCACAACTAAAAAGTCACGTGCTGCACCTAAGACCTGATGCAGCCAAATAAATAAAGTATTTTCAACAATACCTGGCACATATGAGAGATCTGATAAAACACAGCTATCATTATATACATGTATTTCATTTTCTTTTAAAGGTGACACCCAAGCTCTGCAAAAACAATAGGTAGGCAATGAGCATATATCAAGTGTCTTCTTTTTTGAACTTACCTGAGATATATGAGTGTGAAAAAAACATCTAGAGCCCAACTTGAATTTCCTAACCTTCATCATGTCTTGGAGGGCTCCCCTGGTGGCTCAGTGGTAAAGACTGATCTGCCAGTGAAGGAGATCCCTGAGTCAGGAAGATCCTCTGGAGAAGGAAATGACAACCCACTTCAATATTCTTGCCTGGGAAATCCCATGGACAGAGGGACCTGTCAATTAGTCCAAAGAGTTGGACACAACTTAGCAACTAAACAACAACCATCAGGTCTTAGATCTCTTCCTATTTGGTGAGGCAGAAATTTAGGACTAGAAGGACTCTTAGAGGTAATCAGTCCAGATCATTTTACAAATTCGATATTTGATGTGTGATGACTTAGCCAATGTCAGAGAGTAACAAAAACCAAACCACTCTAGTTCCTGACCACTTTCCGACTGTGCATCTCCTTTCAGTCTTACAGATGGCCTCTTGGTTTCTTTCCTGGTTGATGTGTAATGATGCTCCCTACTGGTGTCCTACACTACTGATAATATCACACAGCACAGCCCTGGGTGTAGAGCAGGTTTTTGATAAATGGTTTGCTCAGCCCAACTCAACAAGGGTCTGCAGCCTCTGACATGCCAGGCGCATGCTGGGCAGTATACGGAATAGGAAGCTAAATAAGAGAGTCTCTGATTTCAAGAAGTTTCCAGAGACTGATGAGGGAAGGCACAGAAAGGGGACAAGGGAGTCTCAGGGCTGCTGCTGCTGCTGCTAAGTCGCTTCAGTTGTGTCCGACTCTGTGGAACCCCATAGACGGCAGCTCACTAGGCTGCCCCGTCCCTGGGATTTGCCAGGCAAGAGTACTGGAGTGGGGTGCCATTGCCTTCTCCGGAGTCTCAGGGCAGGAAGACTTAATTTCATCTACAGAAGAATAGTGAGTTAGCTCTCCAGGCTCCTTATCTTAGACATTTTCAAATCCCAATATTTCCAAAATTTATATTTACAGTTCTTGACCTCGCCCCTTAACTCCAAATTTTGGTATCAACTCCCTACTGGAACTCTCATCCCATAGGGATCGCAATTTACCACGTCCATACCTAAACTCTTGATTCTGCCCTTGAAACCTGCTCCTTCCCTGGTGTTCTCCGTCTCAGTGAATTACAGCTCCCTCCTGCTGGATGCTAAGACCCTGGAATCATTCTTGATTCTCCTCTTCCTCACTCCTCCCACATCAGAGTCCACGCGGGAATCCTGTTCACCCTGTTCTTTCAACACTGCCTCTCACCGTGCCCTCCCACTGCCATGCTAGTCTTCATCATCACCACCTCTTGCCAGATTATCACAGGAGCTGCCTCACTGATCTTCCCGCTTCTATTCTTGGTCCGCTTTGTGCAGGTTCAGAGTGCTCCTTTCAGAATATATCCCATCAGGTCACTTTCCTGTTCAAAGCTAGTAATGGCTCCCTCTGACCTTAAAACTAAAGCCCGGAGCCCTCACTGTGGTTCAGAACGTCCTGCAAGGGCCGTCTCCATTGCCTCTGACATCTCATCTGCTGCTGCTCTCCCCAGGGATCTGTCTGCCCCAGCTGTACGGGAATGTTTCCTCTTTTCAGCCAAACACGTTCCTGCCTCAGGACCTTCACACTGGCTGTCCTCTCTGCCTAGACTGTTTCTCCCACATTTCTGCATAGCTCTCTGCCACTCTTCATCAGATCTCTGTAAACATCACCTCATGGGACTTTCCTGATACAAAGTAGCACTTCCCCAATTTGTAACTCCCAAATCCTTATCATCTTTGTTTTTTTCCAGCAGTTACCATCAATTGACACTTTGTTGGTTATGTGTCCTTTCTTTTTCTTTCTTTAAACGTCTTTTATTTTTTTATTAAAATTTTTTAATTTGGCAGCCCTGGGTCTCATTGTGGCACACGGGCTCTTTGTCATGGTGCATGGGCTTCTGTATTGGGGTTTGCAGGCTTAGTTGCCCCACAACATGTGGGATCTTAGTTACCAACCAGGGATCTAAGCCATGCCCCCTGCATTGGAAGGTGGATTCTTAAACACTGGACCACCAGGGAAGTCCCTATTTGTCCTTTATTTTCTGTCCATATCCCTTAAATTTAAGATCCCTTAATGCAGGGAACTTTTGCACCCTGTCCACTACTGATTCCCTATATCTTGATTTGTGCCTTGGCAGGTAGTAGGTACTCAACGTATATTTGCTAAATGAGTGCATTAACAATATGCTTTCATTCTGCGTTTCAGATTAGCTGTTTGTGTACTTATTACTCCAACTAGACCAGTCCTGTTCCTCTTTGTAATTCCTACAATTCCTAGCATGGTGCACCTGCACGAAACAGGTGCTCATCACATGGTTGTTGACTTAAACTGAACAGTTGCTAACTGCTAGCCACAAATTATGTGACTCAAATCCAGCTCATATCCTCTATAAGGGGCACTGTGCCCAGACGGTTTGTTCATGTTTCTGAGAGATGGTCCCAGTATTTTATTAGAACTTAGGCAGCCACTCTGGGGAGAAGGAGTAGCACAAACGGAGCTTTGTGTGCTGGAGAGAACAGAGGTGCAGCCACAGCAGAGCCAGCCTCCAGAGCCAAGCTCGGGTGGAAGCAGCAGAAACAAGTGTGACCAGAGGGCTGACTGGCTGTGAGCCACCAGGGTCAAGGGTTTGTCTTGGGGGGAAGGGTGTACCATACGTCCTCCACAGCACCATGCAGACAAACCTTGGTGAGGTGGACACACCAGGATTCTTGCTGCTGTCCCATTCTGCCACGCTTCTATAGGACCTGACAACTTTCTTCCTCAACTTAGGTGCTGCATCTGTTTGTTTGCAGTGTGCTCAGTCACTAAGTCATATCCAATTCTGCAGCCCCATGGACTGTAGACTGCCAGGCTCCTCTGTCTGTGGGATTCATCAGGCAAGAATATTGGAGTGGGCTGCCATTCCTCCACCAGGGGATCTTCCCAACCCAGGGACTGAACCCGAGTCTCCTGCACCTCCTGCATCGGCAGGCAGATGCAATAAAGTACCACTGCACCACCTGGAAGCCACACATGGCTTGGTGTCTTTCTGCAGCGTCATCCTCGGGACCCGTGCCCCCAGGCCCCGGTATAGATGAGGATGAGCTATAACGAGGCCCATTCCCGGTAACTCGCTTCTTTAGAAAGGCCAAGTACAAAATTCCAGGCTATATGCTGGGCTAGCACATGACACCATGTACTAGGAATCATCTTACAAATTTATCATAAACACAAAGCAACTTGCAGAAATGGATTTAGCACTGCCTTCAACTGTATCCTCAGGCTCAAATGTCTCAATAGAAATAATTCACAGAATGTCACTTGTCTGCTTGTGTTTTTTCCCAGTGGCAATAGAATGTTACTCAACTCCCCAGTTCACCATCAATTATTTTGAAACTGCTCTGTCTTTGAATAAAAAACCCTTTGGGATCTGGAAGACTTGTTTCAAAAGTTAATTAGAAAAGGGAAAACAATTCTACATTTGAAAGCTATATTAAAGTTAGATAAGAGAAGCTTTTGATAAGGTAAAAAACTTAATAGGTATTTTTGCTTTTACCTTTTTGTAGACTGGTGCCCATAAGTGATCCTTATAATTGGAAACTATGTAAGGAAACCCACCAAAATCAAAGCAAGTGCAGATTTACAGGAAAACAAGCAGCAGCTGTCCCAGATCTTCTAGGGCTCTGGGGCCAGCAGTCTGCTGAGAATTTATCAAGCCCCGTTGAGCAGTTCAGGGCAAAAGACATTTAAAAAAATAAAAGTACAAGCCCACTGGGAATATTAAGAAAAGACTCGTCCAAATTTTTAAAGCATGTCCATCCAAGGCTAAAGCCATTATAGTAGGCCAAAACTGGACTCTGTAAACCAGAAATGCAGAGAGGCCACTTATAAGAGTTCCTCGAGGGCAGCATAAAAATTATTATGGTCTTCCCTTCACACAGCATGGTTTAGAAGGACAGGACTTCTTTTCTCCTCTCTCTCAAGATTCCCCAAATAATAATTTTCTCGCTCCATTATACTGTTTTTGAAGCATTGATCAATTCAAGAACCCATTTTCTTTGGATAATTTATTCTCAAATTTCTAAGTGTATTGATTCAAATTTATGTTACCAAATCTTCAGTTAAAAAAAAACATTTCCATGATCAAATAAGTTTGAACTCAAAAAAGTGAATCCTTCTAGAGATTCCCAGTACATATTGGCATATAGAAAGCTCTGATTAAAGAAAACTGTCACAGAAAATGCTGCTATGATTTTTGTCCAAGAATGTTTTGCCTATATTCTCTTATAGGAGTTTTATGGTATCATGTCTTACATTTATGTCTTTAAACCATTTTAGTTTATCTTTGTATTTAATGTAAGGGAGTTTTCTAATCTCATTGATTTAAATGTAGCAGCATTTGCAACGCCACTTGTTGAAGTGACTGTATTTTCTCCACTTTGTTCTTGCATGCATTGTTGTAAATTAAATGACCAAAAGTGCATGGGTTTATTTCTCTGAATAAATTTATTTCTCTGAAAAAAAAAGAAAACTGTTTCTAACCCAACAATTCCCAAATGCATCTGACCATGGAACCCTTGTTTTACCAAATTTCTTTTGCCACCCCAAGGGGTAGGAAACACTGATTTAGATATTTCTGTGATTTCAAGGTCCACTTCCTATTGAGATCATTCATTCATTTATTAAATAGATATTAATTTGTTGGCTTCTATGGACCAGGCTCTGTCTAGACATCAAGATAGACACAAGAAGAAAATGTCAAGGTCCCTGTACTCTTAGTAACTGTCGGTGTAACAGGAGTGGTAAACACAGGAACAAATATCAACGATTTCATATGAACCCTGTCATTGTTAACAGTCTGCACGACACAATTTAGAACCTGTTATTCACTAAATATTTCCTGTGTACTGGTCTCATCTCCTCCCCTATACTGTTTATTACTTGGTGCTAAGCTTGTGCTTTATGCTTGTCTAGTATCCTCTCTGGCACTGAGCATGGAATTGGACATATAGTAGGTCATCCAGGGAAAACTAGTTGATGAATTCAAGACTAAACTAGATGATCCCTGAGTCCTTTTTAGTTTTACAGAGTTTCTAAGAGTTTTTTTCAAATATTGGTAAAATCTATGCTTGCAAAATTATGGTGAACCACAAAAGCATTAAATAATTCATTAGCTCTAGTTAGCCAAGGGCTATTTTAATGCTATTGAAGTAACAAAATTAATGTGTGCTGCCCCTCCAAATGGGCAAGCCATAGCAAACCAAAGCAATTTTCTCTGCTTATAGATACAGCTTAAGTGTTAAAACTTAGTGATTTGACCTTGTTATCGGAGAACAGCCAAGTCTCTGATTTTCCATATGGGAATCCTGAGACTCAAGAGAACGTTTAGCTGTTCATTATAGAATTTAATACAGATTAGGTTAGCCACAATTGGTAACACTTGGGGAGCTGTTAATTTCTTGCTAGCAATTTCACTGTATATTTTCCCTTAATAAATTTCAGATTTGAACTTGGCATTGTCATCTAGATTTTATGCACATTTATTTGATTTACGTATGCTGAGTGGTTCCTAATCATATGATCAGTAAGCAGACAGCATCTCAGACACTTTATATATTTGAGAAGTGTTCAGAAGCAGAGAAACTTCATTTCAAAAGTGAACAAGGAAGTGAATGTGGGGGGGTTAAGTTACTTTGGGTTCTATTATGATAAGGCAGGGTTTCTTGGCCTCAACACTATTACCATTTTGGCCCAGATGATTCTTGATTGTGGTAGGTGGACCTACACACCATAGGATATTTAGCAGCATTCATGGCCTTTACCTTTGAGATGCAAGTTGCCACTCCCCACCCCATTATGACATCAAGAATGTCTCCAGATCTTGCCTAATATCCCCTGGGGGGGGGGCTGGGGATCAAAATCACAGTTGCTTGCGAGCCATTTACTATAAGAGGACCCCTGGTGATTAAGGTCAGTTCTAGACTTTTTTTTTTTTTTCATTTTGTGGATTATCTGTTTGTCTGTGCACAGAGCATGGAAATCAAGGCCTACTGTGCTTTGGAACTAAATAATTCCTTTTTTCTAGCCTGTGTGGTCTGGGACAAGTTACCTAACTTCTGAGTCTCCATTCCCTTGTCCGTCTGGGACGTGTAAGTGAAGCACACACTAGCAAGCCCCTAGCATTACTCCTGGAGAGGGTCAGGCATGTTTCAAATGTCAGTGGTTCCCTCCTCCTCCTCCTCCTCCTTCCACTCCTCCTACCCTCTTTCTCCCCACACCCTTCCCCAAAGCCTGGGGTGAACACAATCAAAAGATATGTGCTACAAATAGCTTGGTGCTTTGTTTCCAATATTTTCCTCCCATAGAACAGATAATTAGGAGCTGCCATTATATCCAAACCTTATATGAGCTTTGGGGGAACAGAACCACCTAAGTCAACAATAGATGAAGGAGAATCCCAGTCTCATTACATCTTCCGAGTATAGAAAGCGTGTCCATAGGCCCCAGAACCATTCATCAGCTTCTCATTCTCTGTTCAAAGCAATGAAACTGTGACTTGAGTAAAGAGAGGCTGCTCACAGACTCGGAGAAGGTGATGGCACCCCACTCCAGTACTCTTGCCTGGAAAATCCCATGGATGGAGGAGCCTGGTGGGCTGCAGTCCACGGGGTCGCTGAGGGTCAGACACGACTGAGCGACTTCACTGTCACTTTTCACTTTCATGCACTGGAGAAGGAAATGGCAACCCACTCCAGTACTCTTGCCTAGAAAATCCCATGGGCGGAAGAGCCTAGTAGGCTGCAGTCCATGGGGTCGCACAGAGTTGGACATGACTGAGCGACTTCACTTTCACTTTTCACTTTCATGAATTGGAGAAGGAAATGGCAACCCACTCCAGTGTTCTTGCCTGGAGAATCCCAGGGATGGGGGTGCCGGGTGGGCTGCCGTCTACAGGGTCACACAGAGTCGGACACGACTGAAGCGACTTAGCAGCAGCAGCTCACAGACTAAGCAAGTCCCCCACCCGCAGCCACCCAAAGCCTAAAGTGAACCTGCTTGGCTTAGTGACATTAGCTGCCCCACCGCAGAGTGAAGAAGCCCAGGCTGGGCTCCTTGAGGGGACACTAACAGAGAAACAAAAGCTGGTATCACCTGAAACCTGACAAGTTTCCAGAAAGAACTTATGGAAAGGGTTATGGGCCTTATTTTTATTATAAAGGCATTACAGAGATATTACGATTCATTTGGGAAATGGGCGAGAAGGGAAAGAGATCACCCTAAGTTCTAACACTGAGTACAACTGTTTTTGTTTTAGATATTTACTTCTTGGCCTGGCCCCTGGACACATGTGAGTTCCTTTGGCTGCAAAGATTTCATACATAGTCTTCCTAACTTGTTTCTGCCACCACCTCACCCCACCCCTCATCCCACACTACAGTATGAGCATTCCTCCAGGTTCTTACTGTCTCTACGGTTTTCATATTTAATGACTAACAGAAGTTCTAGAAAAAGATTTCCATCAAGTAACTAATGACCTATCCCATTATTGAGGACACTTGGCTTTTGATTGTGCAATTATAAATAATTTAGGGGGGAAAGTCATAAGTGTAGATTTTTCCTCAGAATTATTTTTGTGGGATAAAGTCTCAAAAGTGGGACTAATAGGTGAACTCAATGGACATTTCCACAGTTTTACGTATACAACCATCAAATTGTTTTAAAATACATTATTCTGATTATAAAAAATTCTTCATGGCTCACTGAAAACTATTTAGAAAATGGTGGTGGTTTAGTTGCTAAGTCACGTCCGACTCTTGCAACCCCACAGGCTGTAACTCCTCTGTCCAAGGGATTTCCCAAGCAAGAATACTGGAGCGGGTTGCCGTTCCTTTCTCGAGGGATCTTTCTGACTCAGAGACCAAACTGACATCTTGAAACTGCCTCCCCTGCATTGCAAGTGGATTCTTTACCACTGAGCCACCAGGGAAACCCACCCCAAAAGTGTAAAGAATAAAGGGCTTCCCTGGTGGCTCAGTGGTAAAGAATCTGCCCGCCAATGCAGGAAATGCAAATTCAGTCCCCAGGGCATGCTTTGTTAGCCTCAGCTAAGACAGATGAGTAATTCTAGCCAGCATAGCAAGGGGTCTTGTGAATGTGCAAAGAAATGGCTGCCATGAGCTCAGTAGGACACCTGCAGCTACCTCCACATCGTCCACCTTCTGTTTAAGACCATCTATCAGCGCTTCAGCAGGTCTGTGTTCTAAAGTCAATGTACAAGACAGCAGTGAAGTGAAGCCAAGTTTACCTTCAAAAACCCCTTAGGAAGGCCCTGTGCTGAAGAATAACAATGCCTCTCAATAAGTTTAACCAGCTGGATTTTCCTTCAATGTGGAAACAGACTGCTCTTTCTTGGGTGGAGCACCGGATGTTGTTGGCTTCAAAGGGGCCATATTGTTTAAAACATACTAAATCCACACAGGCTCACAGAAGGAGAGGTTGATGGAAAGGGACACGGATGAAGAATTGCATCTCCACCTCCTGTGCTAGCTTTGTAGGACAAGAAGAATCACCGTCACTATTTACATTGTTACTATCCTTTACTTCTATCACACCCTCCTTCCTACTCTCCTTCCTTTTCTCTCTCTCTCCCTCCTTTTATTCGTTCTAATTGTTGATAATTTACACAAGATTAATACTCTTATCTCCACACCCTCTCCAGCATTTATTGCTTGCAGACTTCTGGATCACAGCCATTCTGACTGGTGTGAAGTGGTACCTCATTGTGGTTTTGATTTGCATTTCTCTGATAATGAGTGATGTTGAGCATCTTTTCATGTGTTTGTTAGCCATCCGTATGTCTTCTTTGGAGAAATGTCTATTTAGGTCTTTGGCCCATTTTTTACATTGTTGGTGGGAATGCAAACTAGTACAGCCACTATGGAGAACAGTGTGGAGA
>SJYQ01043936.1:0-14557 GCA_006410935.1 Redunca redunca
AAAATACTTATTTTTGGCTGCATCGGTCCTTAGTTGTAGCACACAGGATCTTCCTTGAAGCATGCAGGATTTTTTGTTGTGATGTGCAGATCCTTTGTCTCAGGGACTGGGCTTCTCTCTCATTGTGGTGCTGCCCAGGTACAGGAGCACAAAGGCTCAGTAGTTGCCTGTGGACAAGCTTATAGTTTCAGCATGAGGGATTGTCTCTAGCTGTGGCCCACCAGCTCCAGAGCAAGTGGGCTCAGTAGTCCTGCCTCATGTGGGATCTTAGGTCCCCAACTAGGGATCCAACTGGAGTCCCCTGCAGTGGAAGAAGTTTCTGTTGGAAAGCCCTAGACCCTGTACTAGATAATGCATTATCTGAGTGATTTAGGAGCACAGTATTACGGGCATGTGGTTTATGTAAAAGAACCCTTGAAGTTGCTAACTCAAATGACTGCAGAGCCTAGGTGACAATAAAAGATGACCTGGTGTAAAACATAAGGTGGTAGTGGAGGCTAGGGCCCACTAAAGAGTACAAGCTTCTATTTGAAAGGGAGGTTTCCTGAAGCCATATGGAAAACAACATGGAAATTCCTCAAAAAATTAAAAATAGAGCTAATATATGATCCAACAATTCCACTCCTGGGAATTTATCTGAAGAAAATGAAAATGCTTACTAGAAAAGATATATGCACCCCTATGTTCTTGACAGCATTATTTACAGTAGTTAAAATTTAAAGCAACCAAAGTTCCCATCAATAGATGAATGGATAAAGAATGTGATACATAAATATTATGTATATAATGGAATATTATTCAGACATAAAAAAGATTGAGATCTTGTAATTTGTAACAACTTGGATAGACCCAGAAGGCATTACGCTAAATGAAATAAGTCAGACAGAAAGACAAATACAGTATGATTTCACTTACGTGTGAAGTCTAAAAAACAACAAATGAGCAAACATAAACTAGAAACAATTACAGGTGCAGAGAAAAAAACAGATGGTTGCCTGACAGAAGGGTGGTGGAGAGAAGAGGAATAAATGTCACTGGTATGAAATGTACAACATAGGGAATATAGTCAATAAGTGTGTAATATCTTTTTGTGGTGACATTGTAACTAGACTTATTGTAGTGATAATTTTGAAATGTATAGAAATATCAAATCACTATGTTGTGTAACAGGAACTATAGTGTTATAGGTTAATTATACTTCAAAAATAAACTCATAAAGAGATCAGATTTGTAGTTACCAGAGGTAGGGAGTTGACAGAAGTGGGGAATTGGATGAAGGTAGTCAAAAGGTACAGATTCCCAGATGTAAGAGGAATATGTGCAACCTGATAAATGATTAACACTGATGTATGTTATATATGGAAGTGATTAAGAGAACAAATCCTATCAGTTCTGATCACAAGAAAAAAAAATAAAGGAGTTCAAAACTCCCCTGAATTTTAAAACACAATGATGGCAAGCAGAAGATTTCTATAAGCAATGTGGACAGCTAGATCTACCAGAATGTGGCCTCTGTGAACTGTGGCATTCATATGAATGAAACATTTTTGAAGAAAAGATGTTTTAACACACTGATGTCTGGGCAAAGGGATAGCGAAACCAAAGTTGAGGATTTGACTAGATTTCTGGCTAGATCCAAGTGTGCACTTTAATACATTAAACCACCACTGCAACTTCTAATAATTTGATTTCTGTATAGACTTTTCTACTAGGAAGATGGCAAATAGATGGGGAAACAGTGGAAACAGTGACAGACTTTATTTTGGGGGGCTCCAAAATCGCTGCAGATGGTGATTACAGCCATGAAATTAAGACACTTACTCCTTGGAAGGAAAGTTATAACCAACCTAGACAGCATATTAAAAAGCAGAGACATTACTTTGCTAACAAAGGTCCATCTAGGCAAGGCTGTGGTTTTTCCAGTAGTCATATGGATGTGAGAGTTGGAATATAAAGAAAGCTGAGTGCCAAAGAATTGATGCTTTTGAACTGTGGTGTTGGAGAAGACTCTTGAGAGTTCCTTGGACTGCAAGGAGATCCACCCAGTCCATCCTAAAGGAGATCAGTCCTGAGTGTTCATTGGAAGGACTGATGTTGAGGCTGAAACTTCCAATACTTTGGCCACCTGATGTGAAGAGCTGATTCATTTGAAAAGATCCTGATGCTGGGAAAGATTGAAGGCAGGAGAAGGGGACGACAGAGGATGAGATGGTTGGATGGTATCACCAACTCAGTGGAGATGAGTTTGAGTAAACTCCGGGAGTTGGTGATGTACAGGGAGGTCTGGCGTGCTGTGGTCCCTGGGGTCGCAAAGAGTCAGACACGACTGAGCAACTGAACTAAACTGAACTGAACTAAGAAGATAATGCCTCAACCAACCTGGGCTCCCTGTAAATTACTAGGTTTACATCAATATTTCAAATATTCTGAGATTGGAAAAATTAAATTTTTAGGTTTTCAGAGCTGTGGACTATTAGGCCTGGGCATTTTTTTTTACCTCAACTTTAAGGATAGGCATTTAATAATTATTTTATAGTCTCTTTGTCACCTGAGAGTTCCTATTTGCTTTTGTATCTCTGATGCCTGATAATAGTACCTGGTATATAGTAGGCATTCAAGAAACATCTGCTGAAGGAATTAGTCCTTAACTTTGGGGGAGGGCTCAAAGACTTCTTTAAAAAATGTTTTTATTTTAAAATTTATTTATTGGCTGTGCGAGGTCTTAGTTGTGGTATGTGGGGTCTAATTCCCTGACCAGGGATTGAACCTGGGCCCCCTGCATTGTAAGTGCAGAGTGTTAGCCACTGGACCACCAGGAAAGTCCTTTACAGACTTTTAAACATGAGAATCTGATAAAAGTTATGAATCTTTATTCAGGTCCTGTCTGTGCCCTGCCCATATTCCCTCAGCCTTTCCAGAGTTCACGAAAGCTTTGGCAGACAAATGCTATACAAGCCCATAGCTTTCTACTTTAAACACCTTAGTATTCTTGCCTGGAAATGTCAGCAGACTTAACATTCCCCGTAGCAATCTATAACCAATGAGAGATGGGATTTGATAGCTAAATAGTCCAATTCTACCCCTCCTCAGTGAGGCAATTCTAAAGTATGTTTTACTATAGTGTTTCTCAAAATTTACTAACACATAAAAATCACCTGGAGAGATTAATAAGACATCAATTCTTACATTTCCATATTTTTTGGCCAGAGTTTGCAGGATCTTAGTTACCCAACCAGGGATCAAACCCAGGTCCCTGGCACTGAGAGCATCAAATCTTAACCACTGGACAGCCAGGGAATTCCCTTGAATTTGTGATTTTAATCAAACTTCTAGGAGAAAATGATACTGCCAGACTATGGACCACACTAACATTTTTTCTCAGAGTTGCCAGTGAGAATCAGCCCCATTTGCCCAAAAGATATTTATTAGCCGCCTTCTCACTCCCTTACACTGCTTAGATTCTTGGATCACCTCCCAGATTTACTGCTGCTGCTGCTGCTAAGTCGCTTCAGTTGTGTCCACCTCTGTGCGACCCCACAGATGGCAGCCCACTAGGCTCCTCCATCCATGGGATTTTCCAGCCAAAAGTACTGGAGTGGGGTGCCATTGCCTTCTCCGCCCAAATTTACTACTTGCATCCAGATCTTTGTTTCAGGGTCTACTGGGGGGGAATCGAAACTATGACAACTCTTCTTAGAAAAATGCATATATAGT
Source organism: Redunca redunca (assembly GCA_006410935.1). Classification (NCBI taxonomy): domain Eukaryota; kingdom Metazoa; phylum Chordata; class Mammalia; order Artiodactyla; family Bovidae; genus Redunca; species Redunca redunca. The sequence goes on from SJYQ01043936.1 coordinate 3,715, forward strand.
TTTGTGTATTACTTAGAAGTATGGCTTCCCTTGTGGCTCAGCTGGTAAAGAATTGCCTGCAATGCGGGAGACCTGGGTTCGATCCCTGGGTTGGGAAGATCCCCTGGAGAAAGGAAAGGCTACCCACTCCAGTATTCTGGCCTGGAGAATTCCATGGACTCTAGCCCATGGGGTGGCAGAGTCGGACACAACTAAGCGACTTTCACTTTCACTTCACTTTAGAAATATGAATCCTCTGAAATTTATTTAGGTGGTAAAGGAAAGTGGCCAGAGTAAATATCATGTGACCCTAGGTCCATGAAAACTGAATGAGTCTAGGCAGAGTCTAGGAACTTACTATAATCATTAATGGCTCATGGAATGAACTGAATTCAGCCAGCTCTCCTTAGAAGTTACTTCCCCAGATCCTAATAAGTCATCTCTTTATTTTTCCTGGTCTGCATCAAACTCTTATTTTGTGAAACATAAGAGTAAATCTGGGACTCTCAAGAAAACCCATGCTGGCTTCCCTGGTGGTCCAGTGGTTAAGAAGCTGCCTTGCAATGCAAGGGACACCAGTTCGAGCCCTGGTTTGGGAAGATACCACATGCCAGGGAGCAAGTAAGCCCGTGCACCACAACTACTGAGCCAGTGCCCTGGAGCCCGGGAGCCACAACTACTGAGTCCCTGTGCTGCAACTACTGAAGCCCAAGTGCCTAGAGCCTGAGTTCTGCAACAGAAACCACCTCAGTTAGAAGCCCACACATAGCAATTAAGAATAGTCCCTGCTTGCTGCAACTAGAGAAAGCCCAAGTATAGCAACAATGACCCACCACAGTCTAAAAAATATTAGTAATAAATCTTAAAAAAAACTTGAAAGAAGTTTTTGCTTGAAGTCAATAAAGAGTATTGTTACTCATTCCTATTGGACTTTGATGGTTTCTTCCCAATCATAGTGCTTTCTGGACACAATTTCAGTTGTCCCTATGACCCTTAGATCTTTTCTTGATGTTTTCACACAGAGCCAGGCACACCGTAACTGCAGCTGGTTTCTCACACTTCCTTCTCAATTCCAACATGGCTCCCTATTCTACTCCATCCTTTCAGGAACCTGTAACCTTTGACAGATATTCCTAAGCTCACCCTGGGGTCATCTGGAAGTCTTGTGGCATGCTCTCATTCTGTGATAATTGGATAATCTTGATTATCCCAATTTCTAATCAGCTACATAAAGAGAACACCAGGGTCACCAACGCCTAATTTCCTAAACACAGCACACAATTACTTCTTAGCTTTGCCCACACAGGGGCCAGCACATGTGTTTGTGCTGATTGTCTTATGTACTACTGAATAAGTATGTCTTTGTATACACCTATGAATGTGGTTTGGTGGGTGTGGATATGAGTGTGGGTATGTAATCAGAATTCAGGTCTAGTCTTGAAGTCTGAATAATGAATGTATGGTATTTTACTTTAATTAGTCCCTGTGCATTGTTAGCCTCAGTTTTTGTCTGCCCTCAAATATCAGAGGAAGAATGAGTTCATTTCCTTGAAGTTTATTAACTGTTACTGAAGGCAGAGCAAATTCCATAAAAGAGCAGGTTCCATACAGAGCAGTGGAAGGGGAGCTCTGAGTTGGTATGAAAAGATGCTTGGAGTGGGGACTTCGAGTGAAAGGTGAAAAGAAAGATCTTTCCTTGCTTTTTCCCTCCATTCCCACAAGGATCCTGGATTTTCAGTGGGGGTATCCTGCTCAGCATTCCCTCTACAAAATGGAACCAGAGAGGGGAAACTTGATACAAAGTAGAGGCGCAAACACCTCACAGCTCCTCTGTTTCTCCATCCAAGGGGATGCTAATATCCACATTGTAGTCTACAGGCTCCCCGGAGCTCAGCCAGGGAATAGGGGTTCGATTGAAAGAAGGCCTGTTGGAGAGGTTCTGGTTGTAGAGAACTAAGGGTTCGCTCAGCAAGGGCCCCAGGTCAAACTTGGGCATCTGGAAGGTCATGCGTTTGGAGGCCTTCTCATATCCACCATAAGGCATTGCTGTCCTGAAAAGGAGAAACATGATTTCGTTAAAAACCAGAACAAAAGAAAAAGAGGTTTTTTTTGTCAGTGAAATGTTACCCTGTTTGGATGATGGAGAAGTCTGTGGATTCTAGTTTAAGATCATTTCTGCACTGCTTTTTCTTCTCCCTTAGTAATCCATTCTGCCTTCTGGTTTGCTTGTTTCCCCAAGACTAATAAAGAGAAAAGTAGTCTAGAGGGTACTAAATAGTCTCATGGATAGCTGTGATCCAAACCAGTCACATTTCAGAGAAATTGACAACAAATGCTACAGGCCCAAGGGTCTGAGATCACCTTAAATTATAATGTAGAGACCCCCCTCACAACCCCTACCCCACCTCCAGTGGATAATGTGTGCCCTAAATGAGAAGAATTAACATATCCTGAAAAATCCAGGCATCTCAGGACCAAAGGGCTTCCCTGGTAGCTCAGCTGGTAAAGAATCCGCCTGCAATGCAGGAGACCCTGATTTGATTTCTGGGTCGGGAAGATCCCCTGGAGAAGGGATAGGCTACCCACTCCAGTATTCTTGAGCTTCCCTGGTGGCTCAGCTGGTAAAGAATCTGCCTGCAATGCGAGAGACCTGGGTTTGATCCCTGGGTTGGGAAGATCCCCTGGAGAATGGAGTGGCTACCCACTCCAGTATTTTGGCCTGGAGAATTCCATGGACTGTATAGTCCATGGGGTCCCAAAGAGTCAGACATGACTGAGCAACTTTCACTCACTCACTCACTCACTCAGGACCAAAAGCAAAAGCATTTCTCTAGTGCTTCCCTGTCCTGTTTTCACAGTCTAGAGAAGCCGGGAGAAAGAAATGGCACCCCACTCCAGTACTCTTGCCTGGAAAATCCCATGGACAGAGGAGCCTGGTGGGCTGCAGTCCATGAGGTTGCTAAGAGTCGGACACGACTGAGCGACTTCACTTTCACTTTCCACTTTCATGCACTGGAGAAGGAAATGGCAACCCACTCCAGTGTTCTTGCCTGGAGAATCCCAGGGACGGGGGAGCCTGGTGGGCTGCCATCTATGGGGTTGCACAGAGTCGGACATGACTGAAGCGACTTAGCAACAGCAGCAGCAGCAGAGAAGCTTAGCTCCAAAACGATAGATATTTGAGCCTATTTGAGCCTTATTAAAGTAGGGTATGGGGCTTCCCTGGTGACTCAGACCATAAAGAATCTGCCTGCAATGCAGGAGACCTGGGTTTGATCCCCAGGTGGGGAAGATTCCCTGGACTAGGTGGACTAGGGAACAGCAACCCACTCCAGTATTCTTGCCTGGAGAATTCCATGGACAGAGGAGCGTGGTGGGCTACAGTCCATGGAGTCACAAAGAGTCGGACACAACTAATTAACACTTTCACTTCACGTTTTACTTCAAAGTAGGGAATAAAGAAACAGAATCTTCAATAATATCATAATAACTGTGTACATAATCTATGAAAATACTGTGTCACTGTTGTACACCTGGAAACAATATAATGTAAGTCAACTATACTTCAGTGAAAAAAGTAAAAGAGAAATAGAATTCTACTGCAAGGACAGTAATGAAAATTATAACTTTGAATGAAGGGACCCCCCCCACCCCACCGGCCAGAGGCCTTTACATGTGTGTAATATATTATTCCCATTTCACAGTCAAGGCAACCAAGGTTCAGAAGTAGGGTTTCTTTCCTACACAGCTAATAACGAACCAAAATTCAGATCCTGCCTCCTAGTGAATTTTTCCTTCATCATACCATGCTGTTTCTCTGAGCTAGAGTAAAAAGAGCAAGAGCCGTTGATTAGGGCCCCCATATTACTCCTACGCCTCCTCAGTCTCTTGAAACATCTGAACCAAAGTCTCCATTCCAACTAAGGACATGTTGCCATACACTGGAATGCATCAGGTTCCTTTCTCACCCCCCTTACCTGTTGAAGGACTTATACTTAGGGAGTTCAGCTTTGGCCCCATAGGCCAACAGGTCGATGCCAAGTTCCACTTTCTGCTGGGGGTCAACCCCCATGGCTTTCTCCCATGGGGAAATATAGGTCTTAAACACAGTGACATGTTTTCCTTCTCCACCTGCCTGGTTGTCTGGCAGCCGAGGGAGAGAAATAATAGTCAAATGATAGCAGTTAGGAGGAAATGAAAATTAGTTTAGAGCTCTGTACTAGAGAAGTCGCTAGGGGCTGAGGACCAAAGGTAAAACATGCTAGTAATTGTTTATGGTTTGCAATACCATGATAGCCTGGAGTCAGATACGTGATGAATGAGAGAAAGCTGACTGAGAGATAGGACTTCTGGGTGGAATAGACATGTCTCTATATCCTTCTGGACTCAGAAGACCCATCAAGATATCTCAGCAGGCCTTTCCTGTATCCAACACCCAGTCCAGGCCTCATTCCTAGGGATTTCTCTGCTTTAGGGACCAGACACTTGACTCTTGGTTGAGGATACTTACCTGTTCCTGTCTCGCCAACCCCTGCTGTGCCAGCAGCACCTCCTCTGCCCGCATGACCCCCAGGACCACCTGCACCCCCAGATCCAGGGCCAGAGCCAGACCCAGAGCCCTGACGATGGTGTTGCTGGTCAGAGCCATACTGCCCGGCAGAGCCACTTCTCCCTGCCTGGCCTCCGCCACTGCTCTTGCTGTAGGAGAATCCCTGGCCAGCGGTCCCCAGCTGTCCCCCCACTGTGGGAATGAACTTCTGGAAGCGATCCTGAAAAGAAAGGGCAGAGTGAGGGGAAGGTTAGCAATGGGCACAGGGATACCATAGCAAGTATGAACTGGTCAGAGACAATGGCCAGCTTAAAGACGCTGAATCCTCTGAGACTTCCCCATCCACTAGATGTTAGTGGATAAACCTGACTGAGAGAAATTAAACTCTCCTTAAGGGATACAACCCCATTGGCTCAGTTCTTCGAATTACATCTAGGATAGAGGCAAGTTTTTGTCCAAACTCCCCTTTCCCATCCTTACCAATGTAAAAAGGATCAAGACTTCTGTTCCACTAAAATTTCAGAGATTGGGTTTGGCATGGAGAACCCAGCCTTAATTTGAGGAACTAAGGAGATCTCTGCCTCTCTCCCACCATCTTGTCTAACAGGTAAAAAGTGTGTCTCTTCCTCTCCCTTCCTCCTTTCGGTGCATAGGGAACCAGGACTTCCTGACGGTGAAACTGTAGCCAGTAGGGGGAAAGGTGGCCCAAAGGGCAACACTGGATTCATCCCCAAAGCCTAAAAATAACCCTGCCAACTCCTTCAGGAGGCTCTCCTGGCCACCCACCACGCACACCCCCATGCTCCACCCAGTGTAACCAGACACAGGCAGGGAGGAGGGCTTTTGGCCTCCTAAAGTTAGATATGGCCGGCTCAGCAATTTTGTTCTGCTCATACGTATGGGCCAATGGCAGACACTCCTGCCCCTGGCCCCATGTAGGCATCTATTTTCACTCTCCCCTGGTTGCTTGGGAAAGATGGAGGGGGAAGAAAGGAAATGGAGACGATCCCCTCCTCCTCAGCTGTAACATCTTGTGCCTGGCCCCTCTCCAATCCCTGCTTCTCTTTGGAGAATGACCCTGACTAAGGGATGTTGGGCCTTAATGGATGGTTTCAGTCCCTGCAACTATGGCCCTTAGACTGACCCTTAAATAAAAGAATGGCAAGAGATGGCTATAAAAATTCACTTACCTCTTTCTAGGGTTGTGAGATTTTTGCACACACAAAAAAATCACAGGATACCAGTTAAATTTGAATTTCAGATACACAACAATAGTTTTTTAGTACAAATATGCCTACGTGTTCATGGGACATATTTAGATATAAGAAAGTATCCATCATGTATCTGAAATTCAAATTTAACTGGGTATCCTGTATTTTCTAATTTAATTTTTATGTCCCAAATATTTCATGGGACATACTTATACTAAAAAATTGTGTATCTGAAATTCAAATTTAAATTATCTTTAATTTTTGTTTCTTTTTTGACTGTGCTGCATGGCTTGTGGGATCTTAATTCCCCAACCAGGAAGAGAATCCAGGCCCCTGGCAGTGAGAGCACCAAGTCCTAACTACTGGACCACCAGGGAATTCCCTAAGTGTCTTCAATTAAGAAAAAAGCAAGTTACATCCCAAATATTGTACGAGATATACTTTACAAAAAAACTATTTGTGTGTATCTCAACTTTATTTTTGTAACTGAAGTAGAGTTGATTTATGTATAGATTATACACCATTTAAAGGCATTATAAAATATTGGCTTTATTTCTGGTGCTGTAAATATATCTCTATAGCTTGTTTAGTGTGTATCTCAAATTTAAAACATAGGACCGGGCATCCTGTGTTTTATCTGGCAATCCTATCTTTAATACTTAACCATACTGGGGAGGAATTTTCTTTCTGAAGGTGTGGTACTCCTCACCCTGCTTCACCAGCTTAGAGATACAAATTTAGTTTCAGGGTGGGTCATAATTCACCCTGCATCTATTGGAGGCATGCTATATCTGAGGGGTTAATGAGTTTATAAATTTGCAGGAAAGAGAGGTTGATAATATTTTGGAAACTCTGGGCCTGCCAAGAAGCTGTCAGAAGAGGCACTAGGCTTCGAGAGTTGCAGAGTTCTGAACTCACCATTGAGCTGTCAGAGAAGACATCAGGGTGGTTTTCATAGATAAACTTCTCCACACGCAACTGCCTCAGTTTGAACATCTTGGAGCCCCGGTTAGTGAGCAGCGAAAGCTCCTCCAACATCACATCTCTTGGGACGCTGATCTTCTTGCCCAGGTTCAGGCCTGAACTCTCTTGTCCACCTTTCAGGGAGGTGGGGAGGTAGAGACAAGGGAAAGAGGAAAGTGGGGTTTTCTAGTTCCAAATGCTGCTGCCATCTGCAACTAAGTGTGTGTGTGTGTCCCAGTAGAGATCACTGAGGGAAGCAGATGCTGTCTCTGATGTCTGGTTAAATTCTGTCTAGTCTACGAGGGATTTTGATTTCCTAGGTTTGGAGTTAGATAGAATGCATGGGAAATGGGGTGTAGAGAGGAAGACAGGGGGAATACTAAAGTGGTGTGGAGAGGTACATGGCGTAACAGAGGTATGTGGTACAAGGCAAAAGAGTAAAGAAACATCATAGGTGGAGAACATTGGGGAAGCCATAGCATGGGGGGAAGCCCAAAGGCCACCTCTAAATATAGATTCCTGTCTCAACTTCTTTCCCTTCTCTTCCTCTCATAAACTCTGGCTGCAAACAGCCTCTCGGTATTAGGAGAGCTCGTCTACCCCCAGGAAAAATGCTCAAGGAATTTTCACTTTTAAGTGCTCAGACAAAGCTCCTTAGTTCTGGGGAAAGAAATAAGGAAATTAAGCACTTATTGAGAACTTACTCTGTGCCAGTCTGCATCATATGTATTTTCTCCTCAAACATACCTCATTGACCTGTGGGTCCTGTTGTCTTGGACCTGTGCTGGGTAACATGGCAGGGATATTACTGTCTCAGATTACAAGGTGAAAAGGGTGGAAGGGGGAGTAGTCAGTGTTGAATTCTTTCTTGTTCTTTCTTCCCACCTACCCCTGTAAACCCCACCACCCCCCCAAATTCCTCTTGTCTCTTCATATCTCTTCACCTTAAGACATATACAACCTTATGATATTTCTGGAACTCTTGGGCTGGAGATACTCTTACTAAGAAGTCCCATACTAGGTAGGTGCAAACATGCCATACCTCCAGTGAGTTCCATGATCAGCTTGCTGGATTTCCTCTTCTTATTGGGGGCTGGGGTCCCTGAGAGCGGCATTGTGGAGGTGGATGGAGCCTGGACAGGGTGGGAAGGGGGTGCGGAAGGATGGACAGGGTGTAGAGTGAGTGTCTCCAGTAAGGTACTGCTTAAGGACTTCAGGAAAAACACTTCATTAGATTTTTCAGAGAAAAAGGCTTCCGTGGTAGCTCAGACAGTAAACAGTCTGCCTGCAATGCGGGAGACCTGGGTTTGATCCCTGGGTCAGGAAGATCCCCTGGAGAAGGAAATGGCAACCCACTCCAGTATTCTTGCCTGGAAAATCACATGGACCATGGACGGAGGAGCCTGGCGTGCAACACCCCATGGAGTTGCAGAGTCTGACACGACCGAGCAACTCACACACACACACAAAAGGTGAAAACCCATTGCTTTATGGCTTCTCTTCTTAGGAAGCAGAGCAGAAAGTATAGATGTACCCCCTGTTCCTACCTTCTACCAACCTCTCTGTTCAGCTGTTTTATACAGAGATGGTGCAGGGTTTAGGAACACAACGTTATGTTGGGAATAAAACAAATTAATTACAGGTAAGGCAGTGCACCCAGATTTCATTGGTTTGGCATGATATGAAGTTTTTATTTGCATGGGGCTCTCAGTTTGGGGCTGTCATTCCAAGCTCTAGTCTCTCAGTTTTCCCCAAGCCCCAGGGCAGGGGTGGGGAGGTGGGGGTGGAGCAGAAAAAATGTTCTGCCAGCATTGAGGAGATCCAGCCAAAAACATTCTCCATAGGATGAAGAGGTTATTGCCCCTCCCTTGGGCCAGCTGGATCATGGCCTGGGAGGTCACAGCACTGCTTCTGCTCTCTCAGTCACACCCCCCACCCCCACCCCCAGCCCTGACTGGACCCTAGAACCAGAGTGCAGAGGGAGGTCAGGGGACATTTGAACCTTGATGCATATAAATTCAGCAATATCACAGCAGCAGAAAATTCAGGGAGGACAGAAACATAATCATAGGACCTGGCAGTAGATGGGGACAAGCTGGAAAAAGATACAAATTCCAGCCCCTCCTTCACAGAAGCTAGGTCTCAGCAAAATGCTGTCTTCTGCTGAGTCCTGTCTCACAACACACCTGCAATCCTACTCACTTAGTGGGGTCTGCTGCAGCTGGAGCCCAGGAACTGCTACATGGACTTTCCCTGTACTCCTCTCAGCCCCAACTAGGTTATTATTTTCCACCTAGCCTCTCAGTCTCCACCCCTCTGCCCATTTCTTCAGTGCTTCCCCCAACATCTCAGTCTCCCCACCCTCTGAAGTCCTTCTTCCTCCAACTCTCTGTGGCTCCCCTGAACTGGACAACTGGGGAATGAGTATAGATGGAGGAAGGGGGCAGCTCCCCTGGGATCAAGGGTCACTGTTACAGACACAGACACAGATACAGCAGTGACAGAAGGCGCTCCAGCCCCTTGGGCCATCAGCTGGAGACTTACCGGCTGTTCAGGCGGTGGTCAGCTCTCCCTGGGGTCCAGCAGCTCTGGAGGACTGAGCTGCTGTGACTAGAGAACCCGAGCTAGGCAGGCGTGGGGGCAGCACTGGCAGTGGGGGAGGGAGCGTGGTTATTAATAGAGATGATGAGCGCAAGCAGCTCAAATGGCACAGGGGGTACTGAGACCCTGGAACCAAGATCCCGCCCTCCTTGCCCAGAGGCTCNGAAGGGTAGGAAAAGCCTTTGGAATTCTCCCACTAAGCTGTCTGAGCCAAGGATCACTCTGCCCAGGGACTCCCCTTCCTTGGCACCTAGAGGCTCAGATCCAGAGAAGCACTCAGGCAGAAACTGAAAACTGAGAGGGAGAGAGGAAGCAGGCAGCAAGTGGTGGACAGGAATTCAGAGTGGGAGAGTGAGAACCAGAACGTGTCTGGAGAGCCATGCAGAGCCAATGTAGGCCGGGGCTGGAGGGACATGTGCGTGCATTTTGGGGGTGGGAAGCCTTAAGATGCTATGTCTGGAGAAGGGAATTTCTGTTCACAATGTTTTAAGTGCCCTTTGAAAGTTCCTGGATAAGCGAGTCTTTCTTCTGGGAGGGCCAGATCTTAGCAGGATAAGGGACCAAATAAACCAAATCCAGTGCTTAGGCTGTCAGGGATGATGTGGGGCAAAACTTGAGCCAGTTTCCTCATTTTTACCCCCATTTGCTGTTGGGGTGCTCAGCTCAGCCTGCTCAGAGGACAGATGTCACTTCTCCCTGGATAGGTATCCTTCTTCCTGAGAAGGACATGGAGGCGTCTGACCTGCCAGGACTTTACTCTCTGAGGTTCCTACTTAGAATTTTCTTCAAAGGGAACACACACCCCGCAGGATCTGGACTATCCCATTCACACTGGTCTAGAGAAGCCTCTGGGCTGGGGCACAAGCTTGAGAGCACCCTGGAGGGAAGTCTGTCATTTGCCTGAGCCCTTTCTCAGTAGCTGCAAGAACACCCTGGATCCTCCTGTCTTCTGCTCAGGTTTTGCAACCAGCTGCTTCACCTCTGCTGGAGCCACCACCATGCTGTAGCTGCCTTAGGAAGTGGCTTCTGTAACTCCCAGAATACCATTTTGTCCTTCTGTGAGCTATCCACTTTTCCTGACCACATCCTTTTCCCATCCTGAACTTTATAGGTTCGGGTTAGATTGCCGGGAGAAGTATCAATAACCTCAGATATGCAGATGACACCACTCTTATGGCAGAAAGTGAAGAGGAACTAAAAAGCCTCTGATGACAGTGAAAGTGGACAGTGAAAAAGTTGGCCTAAAGCTCAACCTTCAGAAAACGAAGATCATGGCATCCGGTCCCATCAAACCATGGGAAATAGATGGGAAACAGTGGAAACAGTGTCAGACTTTATTTTTGGGGGCTCCAAAACCACTGCAGATGGTGACTGCAGCCATGAAATTAAAAGAAGCTTACTCCCTGGAAGAAAAGTTATGACCAACCTAGATAGCATATTCAAAAGCAGAGACATTACTTTGCCTCATGTATGGATGTAAGAGTTGGAATGTGAAGAAGGCTGAGCGCTGAAGAATTGATGCTTTTGAACTGTGGTGTTG
>SJYQ01043951.1:5166-52783 GCA_006410935.1 Redunca redunca
CTTGACTTCACATTCCAGGATGTCTGGCTGTAGGTGAGTGATCACACCATCGTGATTATCTGGGTTGTGAAGATCTTTTTTGTACAGTTCTTCTGTGTATTCTTGCCACCTCTTCTTAATATCTTCTGCTTCTGTTAGGTCCCTACCATTTCTGTCCTTTATCGAGCCCATCTTTACATGAGATGTTCCCTTGGTATCTCTAATTTTCTTGAAGAGATCTCTAGTCTTTCCCATTCTGTTGTTTTCCTCTATTTCTTTGCATTGATCACTGAAGAAGGCTTTCTTATCTCTTCTTGCTATTCTTTGAAACTGTGCATTCAAATGGGTATATCTTTCCTTTTCTCCTTTGCTTTTCGCTTCTCTTCTTTTCACAGCTATTTGTAAGGCCTCCCTGGACAGCCATTTTGCTTTTTTGCATTTCTTTTCCATGGGGATGGTCTTGATCCCTGTCTCCTGTACAATGTCACGAACCTCTTTCCATAGTTCATCAGGCACTCTATCTATCAGATCTAGTCCCTTAAATCTATTTCTCACTTCCACTGTATAACCATAAGGGATTTGATTTTGGTCATACCTGAGTGGTCTAGTGGTTTTTCCTACTTTCTCCCAATGTATGGCACAGGGTCAACATTCAGTGATATCACTATCCTCAAGCCGCAGGGCAGAGCTTGGGGAGAGGGACGGGCGGGAGGAGGGCTGACAGATCTTCCATTGTCAACTGCCGTGGTTAGTTGCCAGAGTCACAGGTGAGCCCAGGACTCACATCTTCCCTGGGGCATGGAAGGAGCGCAGAACAGGGAGTCCAGCTGCATCTAGTTCTCTAAGTCAGGTGTGGGACACATTTTCTTGCTGTAAAATGAAGCACTGGTCTCAAGAGTTCTAAAGTTTGGCATCCCCCAGCCAGGTGCAGGCCACACCCGTGCCCTGAATCCTGAATCCTGCATCCTGCCCACCACAGTCTCCACAGTCAAATGAGGTAGGCTGTTCCTGGTTTATTAAGCAACCATAGCAGCACAGAGTAGAATGCCTCAACTGCTACCACATAACAGAAGAGGTGGGGTTTTCTTTCTTTTTTGCTCAGTGACCATGATAAAGGTCAACTCAGCCTCTGCTACTTTATACATCAACATCTCACCAAAACATCTCGGGGAATTATTCTAGTAGGTTCTACATTCAGCGCTGCTGGGAAGTGCTCTGGGGAAGGCTGCTTACGTCTCTGTTGTCAGTTTCCCAGTTTCTTCGCAGTTGTATTTCTAGCCTGTAATTACATCTGGTACATAGCAGGTGCTCAGTAAATGTTTGTCAAATGAATAAATGCATGAACTCTCAGCAATGGCATACTCTCCACTCTCCCATGCCTTGGCATATGTTGTTAGTTCAGTCTAGAAGCTCCTACTCATTGCTGTGCTTACCTCTGGATGGATGCCTAATTCACAAGAATTTTCCGTTGGGGAGATCTGTCCACCTCCCATGCACATAGTCACCAGGGTGGGTCCTGGGCAGCCTTGTTGGTATCTTGGACTCTAACCTGAGACCATAGCTAATTACTGGGTGGGCACACTGACCCAAGTTGAGCCAAGGTCTCTGCCCCACAAATCTGGAATTGGGTTTGAGATTCCAGCCTTAGTCTAGGCTTGTCTTCAGAATGGAACACATTTTTTAAAAATTAGGAGCAATGGTGTGACCATCATCTATCCTTGCAATCTAAGGAACAGGAAGAGAAAAATCCGACATGCAGAGAACAGAGAATGAAACAGGCTGCCCTTAAGAAGTGAAGGGGAGGCTTGGTGCCCAACCGGCATCCTCTGAGGTTCCTCCAGCCGTCAGCTGTGAAAGCTCGTGGCTGAGCTCTTCCCCGAGACTTGCCCTTTACTTAAGGGACCTGCCATGCCCAAGGATATGACCTCCCTGGGTAGTTCTCTGCTAACATCCAGTCCATGCTGGGGTTAGCCCCCTACCTTGATTCAGGACCACTCTGGAAGTCCATCCCAGCTCTTTAGCTCCCTGTGGAATTAGGTGAGGCTCCCAGCAAGGCTCTCCCGGTAGCTCAAACGGTAATCTGCATTCAAAGAGGGAGACCTGGGTTCGATCCCTAGGTTGGGAAGATCCCCTGGAGAAGGGCATAGCGACCCACTCCAGTATTCTTGCCTGGAGAATTCCATGGACAGAGGAGCCTGGCGGGCTAACACAACGATGACTCCCAGCCGCATCAGAGTTCAACTTCTACCCAGCCTGTCTGATTTGTTCAAAGGCCAGTTCCTGAGAGGCTCCCCAATTAGCTGTCGGAATGCACCAGTAAGAGACTCCAGCTCTGTTTCCCAAGGCACCCAACCTAAGACAAGAGGCTTTCAGTTGAAAGGGACTGGTGGCATAACCTGTGGTTGCTATGATGATACAGTGGCTCCTCCCAATAAGAGTAGGCTGATTTCTTGCTGGGAGTGCTGGGCCTCCCTAAATTAATGTTTACTAAATGGAACAGAGTTTGCGGGAGGTCGGGGTGGTAATTATTTTGGCCTCCAGCATAGCAGGGCAGGCCCTGGACAGCTTCTCAAGGGAGGTCAAGTTTGGCCTTGGCGCCCCCTCCTATCGCTGAGCCTCCTTCACTCTGCCCATAGGGTTGCCCCCTCCATAGCACCCCAGGGTGGAGATGTGGGGCGCCCCACCCAGCCCTGCTCGCTTCTCTCTTTCAACAGGGACTGAGGGTCCGTGTGATGCCGAGCTCCTCATCTCCTTCATCTCGCCATCACGGTGCTCTGGAGCACTCAGAGACCGTGGAGACTCTGGAGCACTCAGCACTGTCTCTGATCCCTGTGGTGGCGACACCCACGTGCATTGACGATCACCCGCTGATTTTACCACAGTGCTTCCCCTTGGCTCCTGTTCCTGGTCTCAGGATATTCCCACCTCTGGTGAGGCCGCAGTTCAGTCTCCATTTAGATTGTGGAAAAGTCTCAGGTTGAAGGCGGCGTAGATGCTCAGAGGCCCTCATATGGGCTCCAGAAAAAATTTCATCCAAGCCCCTCGTGTTGCAGCTGAGGAAACACAAGTATATTAACCAATCCTGCAGGCCAGGACTCACAGGTGGGAAAACTGTTTTCCACCAAGTGAGGTTCGACTCAATTTGATTCTCTTGCCACCCAGCGCCGGCCGCCTCCCACCCTTTGGATGGTTTCCAGGAGCGAGTTTGCTTCTGAGACAGATAGAAAGACACCCCCCAACACAAGAACAGTGTCTCATCCTCATCGTGCCCTCCAAACCCTGTTCTCCCTCCTTCTAGAACCCCTTCTCGGGCAGGGCACATTTCCATCCTGGCCTGGAGACTTGTGTGATACTTTCTTCTGGTGAAAGAGAATGTCCTGAATTGACGGCATGCACCTATTCCCTGAACCTCAGGCTGATCCCACCGACTTGTCACTAGCTTCGTATGTAGTTTTTCCATTATAGAATTTACTTTAGAAAAAAAGAATTTAGTTTTCCATGTATTACAGTTTTGGGCTTCTTGTTTAATCTCAGCTACTCTTCTTTTGATCCCCAAACTCAAAAAACCTTCAAGCATTTGCTGAGGGTCTTGACCCATGTGGGATACACAAACACAGTGACATGAAGTTTTCTGTCGCAGAGAATATACAGTATATTATATATAATATAACGCAGTGTATATAATACTATATACAATATATGTAATTCTATTGTGGTCGCTAATTTTCCAGACTCTATCAAGTGCCAAGAGTTCTAGGACAGGTAATTGTTTTGTTTTGTTTACTGTTTATTTTATATTGACGTATAGCCAGTTAGCAAACTGTGATATTTTGTGGTGGTTTCACGTGAACAGCAAAGGGACTCAGCCACACACACGCATGTATCCATTCTCCAACCTCTCCTCCCATCCAGGCTGCCACATAGCATAGAGCAGAGTTCCCTCTGTATACAGTAGGTTGTTGTTACCCATTTTAAATGTAGCAGTGTGTGCACGTCCATCCCAAACTCTCCAACTATCTCTGCCTCCCATCCTCCTCCCCAACAACCATAAAATTGTTCTCTAAGTTTGTGAGTCTCTTTCTGTTTTGTAAGTTCATTTGTATCATTTCTTTTTATATTCCACTTTTAAGGGATATCCTGTGATATTTCTCCTTCTCTGTCTGCCTTACTTCACTCAGTGTGACATTCTCTGAGTCCATTCATGTTGCTGCAAATGGCATTATTTCATTCTTTTTAATGGCTGAATAATATTCCATTGTGCACACACACACACACACACACACACACACACACACACACACCCCTTCTTTATCCATTCCTCTGTCGATGGACATTAAGGTAGCCTCCATGTCTTGGCTATTGTAAACAGTGCTGCAATGAAGGTTGGGGTACCTGTATCCTTTCAGAATGTTTTTCTCTGGATGTATGCCCAGTCCTGGGATTGCAGGGTCATATGGTAGCTCTTTTTAGAACCTCCGTACTGTTCTCCATAGGGGCTGTGCCAATTTACATTCCCACCAGCAGTGTAGGAGAGTTCCCTTCTCTCCACACCCTCTCCAGCATTTATTGTTTGTGGATATTTTGATGTTAACCGGGTAATTGCTTTGTTTTTAACACACGTCCTGGAAACTTAGAGGAGTCAGAATCTTCCAGGAAGGAGGAGTGGGCTTGATGTAGGTCTTCAAGGATGCTTAGAGTTCAGTTGGTGGCCTTGGCAGGAGATGGCTGTTTGGGGAGAATAGAGCCCAATTTGCCTGTGGGGAGAGAATTCCTGTTTGGGGTTGGATGGGTTGGGGTAGGACCAAATTGTGGGGAACTTTGGAAACTAATCAGCTTTTTGGATGTGACGAGAGAGGAAATGGAGAGGCCCTGTGTATCTGAAGCAAAGTCTTAAGATAATTACAGTCCCTACTAAAAGAGCCTGCGTTAGGATAATAAGATCAGTGGAATGAACGGAGCCTGGGAATTTTCCTTGACAAGCAACTTTTCTTTTGTTGTTTTATGTCTTTGTTTTTGTCCTTAATCAGTAGAAATTGTGGATGGAATTGAGATGGTGACATGTTTTATTTTCTCTCCACTTCATGAAAATGATGTTAACCACTGATCCCAGTGACACCTGGCATTGATCTTCGTTTTATGGTAACATTTCCTCCATGGATCAGGAGCCTGGTATATTCTTCCTTTTGAGAGCACAGCTAGGCGTTTGCTCACTAAATACTGAAATTGTGCTACATGCTGGATACAGTATTAAGGGCTATCTTTTTGATAGACAGGGAAGTACAGCATATTCTTGTTTTTATGAGTTTAATGCCTTGTTGAAAACTGACATATAAATACATAAACAGAGCAGTGTGGGGGCTGGCAAATGTTCCTGTAAAAAGCCAGGTGGGCCTCCCTTAGTGCCCAGTGGTTTGGACTCTGTGCTTCCACTGCTGGGGCAGGCAGTTTCAGTCCCTTGTCGCAGAACTTAAGATCCCACATGCCATGAGGTGAGAGCACAGAAAACAGCCAGCTAGTAAATATTTTAGGCTTTGCGGTCATGGAGTCTATTCAATTCTATCATTGTAGCATGAAAAGCAACCATGAACACTCATTAACTAAGTAGAGAAGTGTGGCTTTGTTCCAATCAAATTTACTTATGGACTGAAACTTAAATTTCATATAATTTTCATATGTCATGAAATGTTCTCCTTTTGATTTTTGTTCACCATTTATAATGTAAAAGACACACTTGGTTTGCAGGCCAACAAAAATCAGTGGCAGGCCAGATTTGACCCACAGGCTATGTTTTTTTTTTGATTCCTGAGCTATGACTGACCTCATAATGTTGAAAATGCTACAGAATACAGAGCAGGCAGAGGGTAACTATTCCTGCAGGACTAAGGTAAGACTGAGCATGCTTCCAGGAGGAGGGGAGTTTTACACAGGCTTTGACAGTTATATATTTGTTTGCCTGGGATCAGTAATTAGGGGTGAAGGATAAGGACCAGTGCGGAGCTGATCCCAGGCTCCTTGAGCAAAGGTATAAGGACCACAGGGCCTACAGGGTGTGGCACGTTTGGAACCCTGAGCAGTTTGGTGTGGCTTGAGCTTGGGTAACGGCAATCCGGAGAATGGCCCCAAGTGTGCAGGGACATTGTGCCAAGTTTTGCAAAGGGCCTTTATTGCCCTGCCAGAGCACTTG
This sequence comes from Redunca redunca, assembly GCA_006410935.1. NCBI lineage: Eukaryota > Metazoa > Chordata > Mammalia > Artiodactyla > Bovidae > Redunca > Redunca redunca. Next base: position 11,330 of record SJYQ01043951.1, read on the forward strand.
GATTTTATTTCACAGGCAATGGAAACCTTGGAAGTTTCCCAGCAGAGAAGCACTTCAAAGTGTATCAGTGTCTTAGACCTTTCCTAACATGGGCATGGAGGCGGGGTTAGAGAAGGGGGCCCGGGAGCAGTGGGTGGTCAGGTTAGCCTGGTGGGGTAGGATCTGGGGGTGAGGGCCGTCTCCAGATGGCAGACTGTGGGCACTGCCAGATGGAAAAGAGGCTTTAATGGAGTCCAGGGCATGAAGCCAAAAGCTGGGAGCCAGAAGCAGCCTGGCAGGGCATTGCCTGGCAGGATTAGAGGAGCAAAGCATTGGGAGAGATAACAAGAGGTGGAGGGTGCAGGGAGGGGCAGAGATGTTTCTCCAGCTCCTGCAAGAGCTGGACAGGACCTGTGAGGGGAAAAGATCTCATTTTTTACTATAAAAAGAACACAATAATTGTTAAAAAAAAAAAAAAAAGCAACCAGTACAGAGTATATATGGTCCTTTTCACCCTCTGCCCTCTCACACCTGGGGAAGTTACCAGTCACAGTGGTTTGCAGCCTCCCAGCTCTCTGATCTAGGCTCATGCACATGCTTTTTATTTTATTTTTTTAGTTTTACCAGTTTATTGCTACCAACTCATCTCCCTCCACTCTCATGCACGCATGCTCAGTCATGTAACCCCATGGACTGCAGCTTGCCAGGCTCCTCTGTCTATGAACTTTTCCAGGCAAGGATACTGGAGTGGGTTGCCATTTCCTTCTAGATCATGCTTTTTAAATAAAAATAGAAAGCGTACAGATTTTCATGCACTTTATTCATTTACTGACAATGTTTATGTGGCAGACGCCTTTCCCATCAGCCCATATATTTCTACCTCCTTTTTAACAATTGTGTCAGTTTTCAGAGTCTGGGTGTGCCATAATGTATCTATGAATGGGCATTTCCATTGTGGCCATCCATCTAGGCTTTTATTTTATTTTTTTAAAAATTTGGCTGTGCCATGCAGCATGTGGGACCTTAGTTCTCCAACCAGGGATTGAACTCGTGGCCCCTGCACTGGAAGTAGCTGTCTTAAACCACTGGACCACTGAGGAAGTTCCTATCTAGTCTCTTAAGTAAGGCTGCAGCACACACTTCGAATGCACATGAACACTTGGAATTGGAGGCTCAGGTTTGCTTGTACAGTTAGCGCAGTGCTGCCAGATTAGGGCAGGAAGTCGGTGCAGCCAATGGGGTTGCCTTGACCACTTAACATTTGGGCAGGAAAATGGGTCTTGACTTGAGTAATGCATATGAAGCAGAACCTTATCTACCTGGCACAGTAGATAAGGCAGTAGCAGGGATTTAAACTTGGGGCAAAAGTGTTCTAGTTCATCAGCAAACCCCACTGACTTTATCTTCAGAATTAATCCAGAGTTGTCCACCTCTTCCTCCACCCACCACCGCCCATTCTGACCCAAGCCATCCTCTCGCCCTTGCACCAGGGAAATAGTCTCCATAGCAAATGAAATGATCCTTTTAAAATGTAAGTGAGGCCAGGCTATGCCTCACCTCTTAATCTTTCACCAGCCTCCCCGGCACTCAGAATGAAGTCTGGTTCCTCACCGAGGCCGCCGGGGCCCTGAGGGTGATTCCTGTGTGACTCTTGGACCATGAACTAACTAGCATTCCTCAGAGGTAAAAATGGACGCTAATTTTTAAGGAGAGGGAAAGGGGGTCAAGGACACTGATATGAAGGTATCCTGCAAGCTGAAGGCGTGGCCAGGTTCCTCGTGATTCCTGGTGTTTGAGGAAATTCGACAGCAGCTTGTCACGTTTGGTGAAGGGCTCTGGCTTACTATGTAGCAGGACAGGGGATGAATTTTACCCTCTAAAATGTAAAATCTTATTTTTTTTTCTGCACTGCGCAGCTTGTGGGATCTTAGTTCCCTGATCAGGGGTTGAACTCATGCCCCCAGCAGTGGAAGCTCTGGGCCATCAGGAAAGTCTCTAAAATCTTGTTAACATGTGTCCAACTTCAGCACGTCTAATTTTGCAGGTATGTATTAGAAAGACGTACCAGCAGCCACCTGGGGCTTCCCAGATGGCTCAGTGGTAAAGAATCTGCCTGCCATTGCAGGAGACAAAAGAGATATGGGTTCGATCCCTGGGTGGGGAAGAACACCTGGAGTAGGAAATGGCGACCCATTCCAGCATTCTTGCCTGGAAAATCTCATGGACAGAGGAGCCTGGTGGACTATATAGTCCATAGGGTTGCAAAGACTCTAAGCACACATCAACAGCCACAAAATCCCCATCTTGCCTTTTCAAAAACTATACAGGAAAAAAGGAATTACTTTGCTAAAAGTTGGAGAAGGAAATGGCAACCCACTCCAGTATTCTTGCCTGAAGAATCCCATGGACTGAGGAGCCTGGTGGGCTGCAGTCCACGGGGTCACAAAGAGTCGGACACGACTGAGTGACTTTACTTACTTACTTACTTGCTAAAAGTAGAGCCACAAGCCCTCCATAGGGACTGCAGTAGGGGACCAGAACCATCTATTTAGGATCATCAACCTTTCCTTCTAAAACTACAACCATCACTGAAAAACGAAGGAAAAAGGAAAAAAGAAAAAAAAAAAAACAAGGCTGGCCAGGGCATCCTAGAAGGGGCACTTAAGCAGGATGAGGTTACCAGCAATTGACTGCTAATACATACCTGCAAAGTTAGGCACAGGTCAGACAAAGAGAGGAAAAACTTGCATTTAAGACTCAGTCAGTAGTTGGTATATCTCGTTCTCCCATTATTGACAGGTCCTCATGAGCCTTTCTTGCACAAAAAGAGCGGATCTGAAGTGAGACTGCACTGGGAGTGTCAGTTTCGTGATAAGCCTTTGGTGTCAGTAGAAGCACGCAGATAGCCGCATGGGCTTTTCACCTCCCACTGTTCCTCTCTCCTTGGCTCCTAGCAAACTCTGCAGTCAGCCCCAAATAGGAAATTACAACATATATTAATGCATAGGTAAAAGAAAAGAAAGCCAGATTAAGTTAAAAGCCCAGTAGATATCCCTTTTGTGATTGTGCTTTAAACAGAGATGCCTGTTCCTATTTCCTCCCAACAGCGCCACATCATTTGTATTTTTAGGGGCATTGATTCATTTAGCAAAAACGTGTTGAGCCCACGTGGAGCAGCCTTGTAGCTGCGGAGAAGGCCCATGGTATGAGGTGTAAGGTCAGGTCACAGATCTTGGTGTGAACTGAACCCTGAACCTTAGGGAACAACCTTAGGGAATAAGAGATCAAGACCTGGAGACATGAAGTCAAATGATTTGCCAGGACCTCCTGACTTCAGGGGCTTCCCAGATGGTGCTAGTGGTAAAGAATCCACCTGCCAATGCAGGAGACTTGTGTTTGATCCCTGGATTGGGAAGGTCCCCTGGAGGAGGGCATGGCAACCCACTCCAGTATTCTTGCCTGGAAAATCCCATGGACAGAGGACCCTGGTGGGCTCCAGTTCTTGGGGTCAAAAAAAGAGTCAGACACGACTAAAGCAGCTTATCACTCACGCATCCTACCTTCAGGCTGTAAGACTTTCTTCTAGATTATGTCCACTGTATTCTTTATATATATATACACACACGTAAAGAAGGACTTTATTTTTATATTATCTTTATTTATTTCTTCATCTTTATTTATTTATATCATCTTGGGTGACCCTACACGGCATGGCTCATAGTTTCATTGAGTTAGACAAGGCTGTGGTCCATGTGACCAGTTTGATTAGTTTTCTGTGATTGTGATTTTCATTCTGTCTGTCCTGACAGATCAGGATAAGAGGCTTGTAGAAGCTTCCTGATGGGAGAGACTGACTTCAGGTGAAACTGGATCTTATTCTGATGGGCGAGGCCATGCTCAATAAATCTTTAATCCAATTTTCTGTTGATGGGCGGGGCTGTGTTCGCTCCCTGTTGTTTGACAGGGGTAGGGGTCATGACCTAAAATGGACTGGAATGGGTGAATTTAACTCAGATGACCATTATATCTGCTACCATAGGCAGGAATTCCTTAGAAGAAATGGAGTAGACATCATGGTCAACAAAAGAGTCCGAAATGCAGTACTTGGATGCAATCTAAAAAACGACAGAATGATCTCTGTTCGTTTCCAAGGCAAACCATTCAATATCGCAGTAATCCAAGTCTATGCCCCAACCAGTAATGCTGAAGAAGCTAAACTTGAATGGTTCTATGAAGACCTACATGACCTTTTAGAACTAACACCTGAAAAAGATGTCCTTTTCATTAAAGGGGACTGGAATGCAAAAGTAGGAAGTCAAGAAACACCTGGAGTAACAGGCAAATTTGGCCTTGGAATATGGAATAAAGCAGGGCAAAGGCTAATAGAAGTTTGCCAAGAGAACACACTGGTCATAGCAAACACCCTCTTCAAACAAAACAAGAGAAGACTCTACACATGGACATCACCAGATGGGCAACACCAAAATCAGATTGATTCTATTCTTTGCAGCAAAAGATGGAGAAGCTCCATACAGTCAGCAAAATAAGACTGGGAGCTGACTGTGGCTCAGATCATGAGATCCTTATTGCCAAATTCAGACTTAAATTGAAAAAAGTGGGGAAAACTACTAGACCACTCAGGTATGACCAAAATCAAATACCTTATGACTATACAGTGGAAGTGAGAAATAGATTTAAGGGACTAGATCTGATAGATAGAGTGCCTGATGAACTATGGAAAGAGGTTCGTGACATTGTACAGGAGACAGGGATCAAGACCATCCCCATGGAAAAGAAATGCAAAAAAGCAAAATGGCTGTCCAGGGAGGCCTTACAAATAGCTGTGAAAAGAAGAGAAGTGAAAAGCAAAGGAGAAAAGGAAAGATATAAGCATCTGAATGCAGAGTTCCAAAGAATAGCAAGAAGAGATAAGAAAGCCTTCCTCACCGATAAGCAAAGAAATAGAGGAAAACAACAGAATGGGAAAGACTAGAGATCTCTTCAAGAAAATTAGAGATACCAAGGGAGCATTTCATGCAAAGATGGGCTTGATAAAGGACAGAAATAGTATGGACCTAACAGAAGCAGACGATATTAAGAACAGGTGGCAAGAATACACAGAAGAACTGTACAAAAAAGATCTTCAGGACCAAGATATTCACGATGGTGTGATCACTCACCTAGAGCCAGACATCCTGGAATGTGAAGTCAAGTGGGCCTTAGAAAGCATCACTACGGACAAAGCTAGTGGAGGTGATGGAATTCCAGTTGAGCTATTTCAAATCCTGAAAGAAGATGCTGTCAAAGTGCTGCACTCAATATGCCAGCAAATATGGAAAACTCAGCAGTGGCCACAGGACTGGAAAAGGTCAGTTTTCATTCCAAACTCAAAGAAAGGCAATGCCAAAGAATGCTCAAACTACTGCACAGTTGCACTCATCTCACATGCTAGTAAAGTAATGCTCAAAATTCTCTAAGCCAGGCTTCAGCAATAGGTGAACCGTGAACTTCCAAATGTTCAAGCTGGTTTTCGAAAAGGCAGAGGAACCAGAGATCAAATTGCCAACATCCGGTGGATCATCGAAAAACCAAGAGTTCCAGAAAAACATCTATTTCTGCTTTATTGACTATGCCAAAGCCTTTGACTGTGTGGATCACAAGAAACTGTGGAAGATTCTGAAAGAGATGGGAATATCAGATCACCTGACCTGCCTCTTGAGAAACCTATATGCAGGTCAGGAAGCAACAGTTAGAACTGGACATGGAACAACAGACTGGTTCCAAATAGGAAAAGGAGTACATCAAGGCTGTGTATATTGTCACCCTGCTTATTTAACTTCTATGCAGAGTACATCATGAGAAACGCTGGGCTGGAAGAAGCACAAGCTGGAATCAAGATTACTGGGAGAAATATCAATAACCTCAGATATGCAGATGATACCACCCTTATGGCAGAAAGTGAAGAGGAACTAAAGAGCCTCTTGATGAAAGTGAAAGAGGAGAGTGAAAAGTTGGCTTAAAGCTCAACATTCAGAAAACGAAGATCGTGGCATCCGGTCCCATCACTTCATGGGAAATAGATGGGGAAACAGTGGAAACAGTGTCAGACTTTATTTTGGGGGGCTCCAAAATCACTGCAGATGGTGATTGCAGCCATGAAATTAAAAGATGCTTACTCCTTGAAAGAAAAGTTATGACCAACCTAGACAGCATATTAAAAAGAAGAGACATTACTTTGCCAAGAAAGGTCTGTCTATGGCTATGGTTTTTCCAGTGGTCATGTATGGATGTGAGAGTTGGTCTGTGAAGAAAGCTGAGCGCCGAAGAATTGATGCATTTGAACTGTGGTGTTGGAGAAGACTCTTGAGAGTCCCTTGGACTGCAAGGAGATCCAACCAGTCCATCCTAAAGGAGATCAACCCTGGGATTTCTTTGGAAGGAATGATGCTAAAGCTGAAACTCCAATACTTTGGCCATCTCATGCAAAGAGTTGACTCATTGGAAAAAACACTGATGCTGGGAGGGATTGGGGGCAGGAGGAAAAGGGGACGACAGAGGATGAGATGGCTGGATGGCATCACCGACTCAATGGACGTGAGTTTGAGTGAACTCCGGGAGATGGTGATGGACAGGGAGGCCTGGCATGTTGCGATTCATGGGGTCACAAAGAGTTGGACACAACTGAGCTACTGAACTGAAATGAACTAAATTGAGGGGTCATGAAGAGCCTCTTGATGAAAGTGGAAGATGAGAGTGAAAAAGCTGGCTTAAAACTCAATATTCAGAAAACAAAGATCATTCATGGCATCAAGTCCTATGTTTCATGGAAAATAGATGGGGAAACAACTTTATTTTCTTGGGCTCCAAAACCACTGCAGATGGTGACTGCAGTCATGAAATTAAAAGACATTTGGCTCCTTGGAAGAAAAGCTATGACCAACCTAGACAGCATATTAAAAACCAGAGACATTACTTTGCCAATAAAAGTCCACCTAGTCAAAGCTGTGGCTTTTCCAGTAGTCACGTATGGGTGTGAAAGTTCAGTTCAGTTGCTCAGTCGTGTCCAACTCTTTGCAACCCCATGAACAGCAGCACACCAGTCCTCCCTGTCCATCTCCAACTCCCAGAGTCCACCCAAACCCATGACCATTGAGTCGGTGATGCCATCCAACCATCTCATCCTCTGTCGTCCCCTTCTCCTCCTGCCCTCAATCTTCCCCAGGATCAGGGTCTTTTCCAATGAGTCAACTCTTCGCATGAGGTGGCCAAAGTATTGGAGTTTCAGCTTCAGCATCAGTCCTACCAATGAACACAGGACTGATCTCCTTTAGGATGGACTGGTTGGATCTCCTTGCAGTCCAAGGGACTCTCAAGAGTCTTCTCCAACACCACAGTTCAAACGCATCAATTCTTCAGTGCTCACTTTCTTCACAGACCAACTCTCACATCCATACATGACCACTGGAAAAACCATAGCCTTGACTAGACGGACCTTTGTTGGCAAAGTAATGTCTCTTCTTTTTAATATGCTGTCTAGGTTGGTCAGAACTTACTTCCAAGGAGTAAGCGTCTTTTAATTTCATGGCTGCAATCACCATCTGCAGTAATTTTGGAGCCCCAAAAAATAAAGTCTGACACTGTTTCCACTGTTTTCCCATCTATTTCCCATGAAGTGATGGGACCGGATGCCATTATCTTCGTTTTCTGAATGTTGAGCTTTAAGCCAACTTTTTCACTCTCCTCTTTCACTTTCATCAAGAGGCTCTTTAGTTCTTCTTCACTTTCTGCCATAAGGGAGGTGTCATCTGCATATCTGAGGTTATTGATATTTCTCCCGGCAATCTTGACTCCAGCTTGTGCTTCCTCAAGCCCAGCATGTCTCATGATGTACTCTGCATAGAAGTTAAATAAGCAGGGTGACAATATACACAGCCTTGATGTACTCCTTTTCCTATTTGGAACCAGTCTGTTGTTCCACGGCCAGTTCTAACTGTTGCTTCCTGACCTGTATACAGGTTTCTCAAGAGGCAGGTCAGGTGGTCTGGTATTTCCATCTTCAGAATTTTCCACAGTTTATTGTGGTCAAAGGCTTTGGCATAGTCAATAAAGCAGAAATAGATGTTTCTCTGGAACTCTCTTGCTTTTTTGATGATCCAGCGGATGTGGGCAATTTGATCTCTGGTTCCTCTGCTTTTTCGAAAACCAGCTTGAACATCTGGAAGTTCATGGTTCACATATAGCTGAAGCCTGGCTTGGAGAATTTTGAGCATTACTTTACTAACGTGTGACATGAGTGCAATTGTGCAGGAGTTTGAGCGTTTTTGCATGTGAAAGTTGGGACTATAAAGAAAGCTGAGCGCTGAAGAATTGATACTTTTGAACTCTGATGTTGGAGAAGATTCTTGAGAGTCCCTTGAACTGAAAGGAGATCAAACTAATCCATCCTAAAGGAAATCAGTCCTGAATAGTGATTGGAAGGACTGATGCTGAAGCTGAAACTCCAATACTTTCGCCACCTGATGTGAAGAACTAACTCATTGGAAAAGACTCTGATGGTGGGAAAGATTGAAGGTGGGAGGAGAAGGGGACGACAGAGGATGAGATGGTTGGATGGCATCACCAACTGGATGGACATGAGTTGAGGAAGCTGCGGGAGTTGGTGATGGACAGGGAGGCCCGCTGTCCTGCAGTCCATGGAGTCACAAAGAATTGGACACGAATGAGCGACTGAACTGAACTGAGCTGTTGGGTCTTCGTTGCATCAGCAGGGTCTTTTCTTATGGCCCACGGACTCTCTAGTTGTAGCACAACGGCTCCAGAGTGCGCAGGCTTTGGTGGCTGCAGTGCGCAGGCTTGGTTGCTCCACAGCGTGCAGCATCTTAGTTCCCTGACCAGGGCTGGAACCCACATCCCCTGCATCCCAAGGTGGATTCTTAACCACTGGACCACCTGGGAAGTCCCATGACCGCTGTACTCTTGATTTGATTTTTTAAACTTTGGAGGGAAAGGAAAATTTTTTCATACTCTTAAAACTCATTGGATTTATATGAAAACATGATTTTCTAAACTGTGTTTCATACAATAGTAGTTCTATGAGCTATTGTTGTGCTCAGTTGCTCAGTCGTGGCTGACTCTTTTTGACCCCATGGATTGTAGCCCACCAGGCTCTTCTCTCTGTGGGATTTCCCAGCAAGAACACTGGAGGGGTTGCCATTTTTAAACATTAAATCAGATTTTTTTTAAGTTTGCATTTAGTTACTCCCAGGTAGCTCAGTTGGTAAAGAATCCAGCTGCAATGCAGGAGATCCTGGTTTAATTCCTGGGCCAGGAAGTTCCCCTGGAGAAGGGATGGCCTACCGACTCCAGTATTCTTGGACTTCCCTGGTGGCTCAGATGATAAAGAATCTGTCTGCAATGTGGCAGACCTGAGTTCAATCCCTGGGTTGGGAAGATCCCCTGGAAGAGGGCATGGCAACCCACTCCAGTATTCTTGCCTGGAGAATCCCCATGGACAGAGGAGCCTGGCGGGCTACAATCCACAGGGTCACAAAGAGTCAGACATGAATGAAGTGACTGACCTCACACGCTTATCTAGAATCTGCTGTCCTACAGACAGACAAGTGCATGGATGTGGGGCCCTCGAGGACTGTGGCTTCTTGGTGGGAGAGAACAGTTCACAAGCTCATGAGTAATTCTATCACAGGCTCAGTGTGTGACCTCTGTGCTCTAGTTCTTTGGTCTGTAAAGTGGCCATTGACCAAAGAACTTCCCAAACAGAAAATAAAAGGGACCAGAAACACACCATGGCGACGGTTAGGTATTGAGGGATGACTTATTCCATCATCTTTATCCAAAGTGTCTTTTGAAGGTAACAATTTTATACAGTTGAGCCCTCATTTAATATAATTACACAATTATTAGGCATGAGTGTTCTGGAAAATGTTTGTGTGTGAATATGTTTTAAATTTAAAAAACAAACATATGCCCCATATAGTTTGTGATGCGTAATTCAGTGGACTTAATGATTTTCCCTTAAAGACATTTAATATATATATTGTAACTTGAGGGGGGAGCTCAAGTTTAGTCTTGGTAAGAGTCTTGGTCTTAATTCAGAATTAGTTTTTGACTCAGTGAACTTTTCTGAAGAACTCTGAATAACACAAGTGAGGTTGAGTTCTAAACATTCTTAGAAAGTCCTAGCTGCAAAGCACATTTAGTGAGAGTTGGTCAAAGGTCATGGTTAAAAGATTTTTCTGGTGTTAGGAACTGTATATTCTGGTTAAAGATATGTTGGCTTCTAAATAGCCAAATACTGATTTTTTAAAAAAATATTGATCAGTTGGTCTTGGTTTTCACAGATATTTTATTATATTTTTTATTTAAATATTATTGGTTTATTATACTGGTTTATAAGTTTAGTTAATGAAAGAAAAATTTTCTTTGAGTGTCTTGGTGATAAATACTGCATCTTCATTCCTCCTGGGTAGTGACAGAAGATAAATGATTTACTTTGGTCCTCAACTGTGTTTGTTTTTTTAAACATTTACTTATTTATTTATTTACTTTTATTTGGCTGTGCCAGGCCTCAGTTGCAACATATGGGATCTAGTTCCCTGACCAGGGATCGAATCCAGGCTCCCTGCTTTGGAAGTGTAGAGTCTTAGCCACTGGGCCACCAGGGAAATCCTCAGCTGTATTTATAGCAAGAGTCAAAACATGCAGATATGACTGATAGGGGCCTGCCCCAAATTTCCCTTTCTTTACAGTATGCATGAAGAATTATAAATAAAGATTGTAAATAGATCATTTAAAAGGCGTACATTTTATTACATTTGGTCTAATTCATAACTCTCCCTGACCCAGATTGGCCTTTCCCCTCAAGTGGGCCAAATCGGCCAAACTGTCACACGCCGCTGTCACCAGCACTGGGAGCAGCGAGGATTCCTGACCCAGCAGGGATCAGAGGGACTCTGCGGGGTTNTCGCAGAGTCAGACAGGACTCAGCTACTGCAAAAGCAACATGGTTGAAACATCTGGTAGGTTCTTCCTCTGGGTTTCCACCACCCACCCCAGGGGCAATAATGTCCACAGTCCTTTGGCTGTGGCCCTGTGTAGCATAGTGTGCCTGGCACATTCCCTAAGCCTGAGCTAGCCGGAGGGGAGACCCTTGGCTATTACACGCACCATGTGTAACTGTCTTACACGAGCAGACGGTGGCAAGTCCTTCCAAAACTTGGATGCTGACAGGTGGGAGATTGGGCAGAGAAGTAGAGGTATGACTCCAGAACCTTCTTCCCCTGCCTCAATCTAGACATGTTATATTAAAACTGCTGAAAACCAAAGATAAAGTGAAAAATCTTGAAGGCAGCCAGAGGAAAAAAATACATTACATTCAGAGGAACAAAGGTAAGAATTGTTTCTTTAAAGAGCTGGAAAAAAAAGAAAAATACTGTCAACTCAAAAGGCTATACCCAGTGAAAATATCTTTCAAAAATTAAGGCAAAAATACAGATGTTTTCAGAAAAACAAAAGCCAAGAATCAATTCTTGTGCTATTAGAAACATTAAGGGAAGTTTTTCAGGCAGGAAGTGTATGATACCAGGTAAAAATTTGGGTTTATGTCAAGAAATGAATGACTCCAGAAATGATACCAATGAAGACAAATATAAAATACTTTGAGGGCCTTCTAGGTGCACAGTCGTATCACCTATGAAGGATACGTTTGCTCTTTTTCTCCCGTATTCTTATGCCTGATGGCTCTGAATCACAGGCTCAGCAGTTGTGCATGGGCTGAGGTGCTCCTCGGCGTGTGGAATCTTCCCAGCCCAGCAACTGAACCCATGTCCCCTGAATTGGCAGGTGGATTCTTAACCACTGGACCAGCAGGGAAGTCCTCTTATACCTCTTATTGGTTTATCTTCTCTCACTGCTTTGCCTAATGCCTCCAGTATGATGCTGGATAGGAGAGGGCCTCTTTGATCTATTGTTGATCTTATGGTAATGCCCTTATTTGTTGTTGTTCAGTCGCCAAAGTTGTGTCCAACTCTTTGTGACCCCATGGACTGCAGCACGCCAGGTTTCCCTGTCCTTCACTATCTCCCGGAGTTTGCTCAAACTCATGTCCGTTGAGTCAGGGAGGGACTCAACCGTCTCATCCTCTGTCACCCCCTTCTCCTCTGTCCCTCAATCTTTCCCAGCATCATGGTCTTTTCCAATGAGTTGGCTCTTCGTATCAGGTGGCCAAAATATTGGAGCTTCAGCTTCAGCATCAGTTCTTCCAATGAATATTCAGGGTTGATTTCCTTTAGGATGACTGGTTGGATCTCCTTGCAGTCCAAGGGACTCTCAAGAGTCTTCTCAAGCACCACAATTCAAAGGCATACGTTCTTTGTCAGTCAGCCTTCTTTATGGTCCACCTCTCATATCCATACATGACTACTGGAAAAACCATAGCTTTGACTGACTAGATGGACCTTTGTCTGCGAAGTAATGGCTCTGGCTTTTAATACGCTGTCTAGGTTTGTCATAGCTTTTCTTCCAAGGAGCAAGTGTTTTTTTAATTTTGTGGCTGCAGTCACCATCTGCAGGGATTTGGGGAGCCCAAGAAAATAAAGTCTAATTTCTCCATTAAGTTAGATTCTAGCTTTAGGAACAAAGTATATATATATATTTATCATCTCAAAAAACCACTCATTTGGTTTCCCTGGTGGCTCAGTGGTAAAGACTCTTCCTGCCAATATAGGAGACCTGGTGGGTTCAACTCCTGATCTGGGAATATCCCACGTGCCGCAGAGCGACTAACCTGTGCACCACAACTGTTGAGCACAGCTCTGCTCTAGAGCCTGGGAGCCGCTGCTCCTGAAGCCAGCATGCCCCACAACTAGAGAAAAGCCTGCCCAGCAACAAAGACCCAGCACAGCCAGATAAACAAATAAATTAAAAATTTAAAAGAAAACACTCATCAATTTCACTCCAGAGCCTTCTATCCGTCACATACTAGTGGCTTTGAGGAAGTCCTGTAAACCTCTGTCTGGGACCCCAGTTTCATCCTTTCCCAAACAGAGGACGGTCAGTGACCTCCCTGGGTTCTGAGGTCACCTGACTAACAGGACACAGCAGCGGGTGTCCACTGGGAGATGATGGAGAACAGTATTCTGCCTCTGGTATCATTCAGCTCCTCTCCCTGAGCCTGTTCGGCACAAACCTCCTTTGTACTGTGGCCTGAAGTCAGCCAGCAGCTCAGGGTAGCTGTAACCATTTAGGAGAGTGAGCCTGTGTATACTGATTAGTTGATATAAAGATCAAACTCAGATTCTTCCCAGATTTTCTAAGATAAGCACTTTGCAGTGAGAAATGGACCTGAAAGCAGGTGTCTGGAGGATTAAAATGGCATTCAGTCTGCTAGGCAAGTGCATTGTAGAAAGACTTATTGATAAAAGAAAATAAATGGCTGTGGCTGCAGTCAAGATCTGGGGAAAGGATGAGAGAGGATGCGGAGGAGAGGTAACTTGTATACAGACCCACAGACAGGAAAGTCTGGCTGAGAAGGCAGCTCCAAGCAGGGTGGCTCAAGGAGAGGGAACTGGGGTGGCCTGGAGAGTCTTAATAATGGGGGACTGAAGGTGTCCTGGGTCGGACGGTGTCCCTCAAATATTTGTGTCTGCCTGGAACCTGTGAATGTGACCTTATTTGGAAACAGGGTCTTTGCAGTTGTAATCCAGTTTAAGGTGGAGCCCTACTATCTTAGGGTAGGCCAGAATCCAGTGGCTGATGTCCTTATAAGACGAGAAAAGCTTGGACACAAAGGGAAGCTGGGCATGGGAGGATGGAGGCAGAGACTGGAGTGATGCTGCTACCAGCCGAAGAACGCCAAGGACTGCTGGTGTCTTAGTCCCAGCTGATAAAATATCACAGATTGGACTTCCCTGGCAGATAAGAATCTGCCTGCCAACATGGGGAACATGGGTTCAATCCCTGGTCAGGGAAGATCCCACGTGCCAGAGAGCAACTACACCCGAACACCACAACTACAGACCCCACACACTGCAACTGCTGAAGCCCAAGTGCCTAGATAGAGCCTGTTCTTCTCAACAAAAGAAGCCACCACAATGAGAAACGCCATGCCCTGCAACTAGAGAAAGCCCAGGTGCAGCAGCAAAGGCCCCATGCAACCAAAAACTGAATAAATAAATTTTAAAAATAGCACAGATTGGGGGGCTTAGATGACTGCCTTCTTCCTGTGTTCTTACATGGTAGAGAGAGAAAGACCTTGTCTTTCTTCTTATAAGGGCATTAATCCCACTATGGGGGCTCCACCCTCATGACCTCATCTAAACCTGATTACTTCCCAAAGGACTCAAGTCCTAGGACCATCATATTGGAGATTAGGGTTTTAACATTTGGATTTGGAGAGACAGGTATGCAGTTGATGACAGCCGGGAATTAGCAGAAACTAGAAGAAACAAGGAAGTATTCTCCTCTAGACCCTTCAGAGGGAGTGTGTTCTACGGATACCTTGATTTCAGATTTTTAGTGTCCAAGACTGTGAGAGAATAAATTTCTTTTCTTCTCTTTGGAGGGTGTATCAGTCAGTTCATCCTTATCAACAGATAGCAGTTACCTGCTTTATACTGTCATACTGTCAGATCTCAACTTCGTAGAGCAAATCAGCAAGAATCACGTATTATGAAAATGCAGCCATCTCACACACAGAACCAACAGCGTGGAATCCTACATGACCTAGACTGGGAGACAAAACCACGGCATCCTCACCAGTATCTGACTCCTGCCTCCCTCCCCAGCCTCACTGGGGACCACTCTCCCTTTGTTCAATATACTGTAGTCTCTCTGGGTAACATTCTGCTTCTTGATAACACCAAGCTCTTCTCTGCCTCAGGGTCTTTGCACATGCTTCTCCTGCCTGGAAACCTCTTCTAGCTCTTCACATGATGAGCTTCTCCTTGACCTTCAGACCTTGCCTTCAATGCCAACTCTTCTGAGAAGCCTTTCCTGATCACCCTATACATTAGGGCATAATAATACCCCTCCTTCAAAGATATCAATGTCCCAGTCCCAGGAAGCTGTGAATATAGTGAGTTTCCTGCAAAGGGGAATCAAGGTTGCAGATGGAATTATGTTTGCTAATCAACTGATTTCATGACATCATCCTGGATTATCTGGGTAGGCCCAGTGTAATAGTAAGGATCCTTAAATGTGGATGGTGACTACAGCCATGAAATTAAAATATGCTTGCTCCTTGAGAAGAAAAGCAATGACAAACCTAGGCAGCATATTAAAAAGCAGAGACACTACTTTCCTACAAAGGTCCATGTAGTCAAAGCTATGGTTTTTCCAGTAACTGTGGGCAGATGTGAGAGTTGGACCATAAATTAAGCTGAGTACTAAAGAATTGATGCCATTGAATGGTGGTGTTAGAGAAAACTCTTGAGAGTCCCTTGGAGAGCAAGGAGATCAAACCAGTCAATTCTAATGGAATTCAACTTTGAAAATTCATTGAAAGAACTGATGCTGAAGCTCCAGTGTTTTGGCCACCTGATATAAGAGCCAACTCATTGGAAAAGACCCTGATGCTGGTGAAGACAGAAGGCATGAGGAGAAGGGGGCAACACTGGATGAGATGTTTGGATGGCATCACCGACTCAGTGGACTTAAGCTTAAGCAAACTCCAGGAGATAGTGAAGAACATGAAGCCTGGTGTGCTGCAGTCCATGGGATCGGAAGGAACTGGACACAACTGAGTGACAAACAACAAAAACGGGGATGAGACAGGCAGAGGATTCAGAGCTGAGAGATGGCATTGTGAGAAACTCTTGACTGACCATCGCAGAGTTTGAAGATGGAAGCAGGTGCCAAGAGCCAAGAAATACGAGTGACCTCTAGAAGCTGGAAAAGACAAGGATGCTTATTCTCTCCTGAAGCCTCCAGAAAGGAGTGTGTATCTGCCAACACCTTGATTTTAGTGTGGTGAGATGCAGCTTGGACTTCCAACCCCCAGAACCATCAGATAATATATCTGTGGTTTTTTTTTAATTTATGTGTAGTTATTTGACTACACTGTCTTTGTTGTGGTATGCAAGATCTTCAGTTACTGCATATGAACTTTTCGTTGTAGCATATGGGATCTAGTTCCCTGACCAGGGATCGAACCCAGGCCCTCTGCACTGGGAGCTCAGAGTCTTAGCCACTGGACCACCAGGGAAGTCCCATATCTGTGTTGTTTCAAGTCACTAAGTTTGTAGTACTTTGTTACAGCCACCAGGGGAAACCAACACAGACCTTAACCTCAGTGCCAACCCCTGAAAAGCCTCCTCTGACCACCTGATCCAGAGTAGAGTAGTGCCCTCTCCCTCATCCAGTTACTCTCTCAAGCATCTCTGTGTGCTAAGCACTGTTTTAGGCACCGGGGATAACAGCAGTGAACAAGACATTAAAAATCCCTTCCCTCAGGACTTCCCGGGCAGTCCAGTGGTTAAGACTCCAGGCTGCCAATGCAGGGGGCCAGGGGTTCAATCCCTGAGTGGGTAACTAAGATCCCACACGCTACCTGGTGAGGCCAAAAAATTAAATATAAACTGAAAAAAGAAAAAAAAGTAAAACCTTGCCCTCACAGAGCCTGCACAAGGGGGCAGGCAGGGAGACACAATAAACAAATGAGAAAAATAACGGGTGTGGTGAGAAGTCTAGGGAGGAAAAGCAGACCCAGGAGGAGGGCGGGGGAGGATGGGGTCCCGGGGCCAGGGGAGTGTGCTGTGTAAATGGCACGGTGCCTGAGGGCAGCGGCTCTCCAGGGAGGGAGGGGTCCAGGCAGAGGAGAAAAAGCAGGATGGCGAGTGAGTGGCTAGCACAGCCATCTAATTCATCATGCAAACCGGCGCCTCTGAGAGTGGAAGTAACACCATTAACAACCGTGCTGGCCAAACAGGCACGAACCTGCCGCGTCTCGGTGCGGTCGCGGGAGCTGGATCACAGTGGCTGAAGGAGGGAGTAGGGGTCTGGAGGCAAGAACTGGGTGTGGTGTGGCCTTGTAGGTGAGAAGGCTGCTTTTACTCCAGGAGAGGTGGAAAGTCATGGGAGAGTTTTAGCAGACTACTAAGGGTTTATGTTTAAAAGGGTTTCCCTTGCTGGCATGGTGAGAACTGACCCTCAGGGCAAGAGGGCAGAGGCAGGAGGCTGGTAAAGACGCCTGGGATGCCCAGGGGCCCCTGCGTGGTGGACTTGGGGGGACAGAGTCTGATGACAGAGATGAGAGGCTGTCTTCAGACTGGAAGTGGGGTGAGAGAAAGGGAAGCCAAGGATGACAGCTCATCTCCTGCAGGGACTTTCCAAGTGTGTGACTTTCTGACCCCCTTGTCCTCTCCCTCTCTGTAGATGGAAGATCCATGGGGTGGAGAGCCTGTCTGGCATGCTCAGCACCCAGCTGTCTGGAGTGAAATATCATGCTTTTGTGCCAATAAAATAAATGGTTTGCCCAAATCATTGTTTTCTCAGGAGCAAAGTCCAGGTCATCCACCACCACATCCATAGCACCTTGGTCCGTTTCCTTGCCTTTGTTTGAAACCTGGTGCATGGGGAAGTGAGAGCCTTGGAAGTGCTGGGGTTAGAAAGCACAGTTACAAATGATCGGGAATTAATTTCACAAGGAAAAGCTCTGAGTGCTCCTGATGTGAGAAAGGGCACTGAACTGGGCTGGACCCCAAAGAATCAGGAGCATCACCTCTGTTCTCCCCATCAGGACTGATGGGACACCGAGGACAAGTCTTCTGAACTCCTTGCTTTCATCACCACTTCACAAGGGAGGACGGTCTTGCCAAGCAGTTATTTGTGCTAAAATTCAAGAGGAAAGCAGGCATGTTTCTGAATCGCCTTACCAAGCTACCTTTTTCCTTGCCTGAATTTTCTCTCCTCCCTCGGAATCCATCCATCCAGTAGCACTGGCTGGTGAGACGCTGACAGCGGAGCTGGGTCAGGGAAGGTAGGACAAAGGAGCTGCCTGCAGTTTTCTGAGAAGACGTCTTGGTTTTCTCTCTCAATCTAGGTCATGGATGATTTCCACGCTGTCGCCAGACGCACGCTTGGTTCTGTGTATAAGGCAGCTGCATTTTGATCCTGTGTGATTCTTGCAGATTTGTTCATTGAAGTTGTTGGAGATTTCACAGAATCAATCAGATGAATCACTGCTCATTAATAAGGTCACCTTTTAAACTTGCTGAATGGACTGGTCTACCCTTCAGAGAGAAGGGATGGACTTATCTGACCAATTCTTAAATCATCCTCGTGAGAGACTGAATATATCTCATGAGAGACAAACCAGGTGGCTCAGTAGTAAAGAACCTGTCTCCCAAAGCAGGAGACATAAGAGATAAGGGTTCGATCCCTGGGTCAGGAAGATCCCCTGAAGTAGGAAATGGCAACCCACTCCAGTATTCTTGCGTGGGAAATCACATGGACAGAGGAGCCTGGTGGGCTACAGTCCATGGGGTTTCGAAGAGTCAGGCACAACTGAGTGTGCACACATTTGATTTCATTTTTATATCATTATTACAGGAGACTGAGGATATAAAGACAATGGCCACACCACATATGAAAAGAGAGAATTTACCCACAGCCTGCCTCCGCCTGCCTGGGAAACTGACCCCCTCCCTGCAATGAACAGCCCAGGAAGCCAGTCTGCTGTAAATCAGACTTTCTGGAAGCCAGATTGTCCTATCCCTGTGACAATCCAAGAAGCCAAACAGCAAATTCGAGAGCAATTGACCCCAAATGACTGGATTTAGGTTAATAACCAACAGCTTTCTTATTCCTTGTCTTCTCTTCCGATTTAGGACCAATCAGAGGAAGCCAACTCTGTATGTTTAACCAATCAACGTAGGACATCCGCTTGCAGTCAGCCTGCCTGCAGGTTCCCCAGGCCAACAGCCTCCAATCAGGGCACACCTGAGCCCTTCCCTTTTTTCCACTTTAAAACTTTCCAGTCTGCCTTTGAATCTTTGCCAAAATGCAGGTGATACTGGCCCTCTCCTTCGCTATGGCAAGTTCGGAACAAATAGCCTTGTTTTTCTCGTTTGGTTGGTCTTTTTCACCATTAACTGAGGACTAGGACTTCCCAGGTGGCACTAGTGGTAAAGAACCCACCTGCCAATTCGGGTAGACAGATGCAGGTTTAGCCCCTGGGTTGGCAAGGTCCCCTGGAGAAGGGCTCACAGCCCACTCCAGTATTCTTGCCTGGAGAATCCCATGGACAGAGGAGCCTGGCGGGCTCAGTCTCACAGAGTTGTATGCAACAGAATCGACATAGTATGCATGCAACAGAGGCCTAAAGAGGCTTAACTATACATGCGTGCGTGCGTAAAATCATACGTGTATATGCATACACACACAGGCAACACAGAGTTAATATTCTTTTAAAAATTACGTTTTCATTGGCAAATGACTGAATTTTAATTCCGGGATTCTTTGGCAAATATCTAGGTAAAAGTGTGCCTAAACAAGATGCGGGCACTTCCCCAGAAACTACCGTATCCAAAATGTCATGGTTCTGAATTTGCAGAGAGTTACGTTCAAAGAGTCACCTCCACTCCGTTGGAGAATGGTGGCCAGTCATCCGGAGCGGGCAGTGTCTGCCGGCTCCAAGCCCACGTTTGCATTAAGACAGTGAAACCAGGACAGACTCCCAGCCAGCTTCAGGCTGGGGAGACCGCCAATCCTGGGTGGTGCGGATCTTTATCTGTTCCTAGAAAGGGCTGTGACAGTCAAAACCCACGGGGACGGAAACACCAAAAGCTCAAGGTGTCACTGGAGGAGAAACCGAGAGGACCCCGGGGCCAGATGAGGCAGGAGAGGGCTCTGTGGGGGTGTCATCACCAAGAGGGAGGGAAGAGTTAATCAACCTTGAAAACTGAGTTGAGCCCCCATGGGCTGAAAGAAATTAAGGTGACCTTCAAGTAAAATCAGTTATGGCCAAGTACAGAGCATTTTGATTAAAAATTTAAATCTAACCCTGGCTGCTAAACCAACCAGATGGAGCATTATGACTTTCTGTGACTGGCCTTCTTAGACTAGAGTTGGGGCATAGGGATGTCATATGGTGGAGACATGGCCTCTCCCCTGAGTTCTGCTGCAACCTGAATCCCAGGGCTCTGAGGCAGAAAAGAAAGGAGATGCCCCTGGAGAATCGGAAATGTTTGGTGAAGGGTTTGATGTGGGCTTCCAGATGTATTTGCACCACCAGCCATCCGACAGCCCACGTTCCTCATTCCAGCCGTCACTCCTGCCCTTTTCCGTCACGAGAGGGATGGCCAGCCTCACCGGAGCTCAAACCAGACGCCCTGCCACTCTCAGGTTATGAGCCATTGTGTCCATTTTGCTGGCAAAATTCCTTTCTGGCAGTTTAAACGCATGTTCAGCTACTGCATTTGAGTTTCCAGCATGCCATCCCAGGTGTGACTTCTTTTATCATTAAATTATCATCGTTTCTGACATGTGTGTTAGACGCTCAGTCACGTCCCATTCTTTGTGACCCTGTGGAGAGGTGCCACGCCAAGCTCCTCTGTCCACGGAGTTCTCCAGGCAAGAATACTGGAGTGGGTTGCCATGTCCTCCTGCAGGGGATCGAACCCAGGTCTCCTACTTTGCAGGTGGATTCTTTACAGTCTGGGACACCTAGGAAACCCATCCTTATTTCTGCCTGAGTTCAAATCCTAACTCCATCCGTTACTGCACCTGCTTCCTCTGTGACTCTGTTCCCTCATGAAGAAAGAGGCAATGTGAAGAGCATACTTGGTCGGGCTGATAAGAGGACTCAGTGAGTGCGGTGCTAGAAGAGGTCCCCGGCTCACGGCAGGCACAGCAGATGTCCGGGCTATTCATCACTCATCTGTCAGTGGGGACTGGAATCAAGGCACTCAGTGGGGGGTAGGCTTTGAGGGCTGCAGGCAGCTCCAAAGACAGCCATCCCAGGAGGGAGAGAAGGAATATGGCAGAAATCATGGGCAAGTGAGAGAATTGTACTTGAAAAAAAATAAGATGCTCCTGGAGATTCAGAAATATTTGGCGGAAAGGTTCTTGGAGATGCCACTGGTGGGGCCAGAATTCGCCCCTGGTGTTCCTGAAACCATACCCCCCCTTTGGTTGTGTGGTTGGGGTGGCCTACCAGGCGGGGTGATGCCTTTTGAGTTTTGACTGTCAAGGAGGCCTGCTATCGGGTGGGCCAGCTCAGAAGGCCTAAGACCCAGCAGACTTCCTCCAGGTGAAGCTTCCAGCTGCAGGATTTGTGGGCCCAGTGGGCAATGAAAATGCAGGCCTCTTGGACTTCCCTGCCGGTCCAGTGGGTTAAGACTCCGAGCTTCCACGGCAGAGGTGGCTACAGGTCAATCGCTGGTCAGGTGTGGCCAAAAAAAAAAAAAAAAATTCAAGCCTCTTGTTAGAAAAGTAGGAAATTGCACCATTAAAGATATTAACAACACAGCGCCTTTTCCTTTCTTCTGAGGCCTGTTGTGATGCTTTGATTTGCTACTTAATGTCATGCTCCATCAGGCAGGAGGACACTAGAGGCAAGGTTCAGAGGTTGCCAGGGTCCCGTTCTCACAGTTACTGACCCTGACTGGGGAGGGAGCAGTCTCCCCTTCCCACGGGCCTGCCACCTGAGCTCATGGTGGAGGGGGAACCCCCAAGGAAATGCACCTTCCATGGACACACCTGGTGCCTGGATAAGGGGTGGGGACCCAGCAAGCCACCTGCTAAACACGCCACGGCACAGCCGGCCCTGAGCGAGGAGAGCTGCCTGCTGAGGCTCCTGCCGGGAGCTGAAGGCACCGGGGACCCGCTGATCTCCCTGCCACCTCCCACCCTCACCACCCAGTCCCTGGCCCGGGCGGAGGGTAGTAGCAGGGCGGGGTGGGCAGGGTGAGGCTGGGGAGCAGGTGACCGAGAACTGTCTAGTCGCTGGCCCCAGGAAGCACCCCAGGGGCGTGACCCCAAGCCCCCAGCTGTCTATTGCCCCATTAGACTTCACTTACAAAACACAGATTCAGAGGGAAAACTATTAAGCATGTTCCACAATCACGGAGCGTGAAACCCTAAGGACAGGGCCCTTCTGAGCGCCTCGCCCTGTGTGACCGCCCTGATGCAAGCCAGTGCCCCGCCCCCTGACACCCGCCCCCCAGCCCTCTGGCTCCTCAGCACCCCATGCATGCCTCCATCACTGGATAAAATCTGTATGCAGTAAGCAAAGGCGCACAGAAATGCAACTGAAAAATGGTCTATAATTGATTCTGTCTTGCTCCCAAGTCCCCACTCCTGCTAAGGGCAAAAAAAAAAGAAAAAAAATTTAAACACCACAGACTTGCTAATCAAAGCTAGCTGAGTCTCTCCAGGCTTCAGAAACTCCTTCTGAGTTAAGTCAGACATCAAGGCAAGAGTTCAAGTGCATTAAGGCTCAGGTTTCCTCTCAGGGCCCTTCTCCCCACGCCTTCCCAGACGGGATCCCGATTCCAGTTCCTGCCTCTGAGACACGCGCTTGAGATGGCACCAGGCTGCCTATCCCAGACCCGATGAGCGGCCATCCACCTGGTTCTCGGCCTCCAGCCCAGAGTCTGGCCACAGGGTCCTCCTACAGCACCGCCCGGCAGTCACGCTCCCCTCCGGCCTTCCCACTGCTGTTTTGACCTAGAGGAGGGTCTGATCAAGCTTCTGATCTCTTGCTTCTTCCTACCTGATGGGAACTTCCCTAAGTCATATCCTCTGACCCTGTTATGGGTCCAAGTCCACCAGATTTGGTCATAATTTCTTAAAGGGAAGCCCATGGAATTTAGAAAATCCCTTTCTTCCCTGAGCCAAGTTCAGTTTCAAGACTATTATCTCATGTACACTCAGAGTTGATCTTAACACTCAAAGGTAAAAGAGTCTTTTTTTTCTCTTGTTGTATTTCTACTATGAAAATCACAATCCTCCCTGAGGCAAACGGGTAGCCCTGGCTGAATAAGAGAAGGAAAAATATTAATATGCTAGAATTTTATTACTCTCTTACCTCTAGCATAGCACTTAGCACAAAGGTATTGAAACTGTCTCCTTATCTGTCTTCCCAAGTAGTGTATTCGCTTAAAGGCAGGGGGCAAACATTGCTCATTTTCTGTATCAAGTACCTAAATATTAAGTCCGGCACTTTACAGACTGTCAGAAATGGATGGTTGGATGGATGGATGGATGGATGGATAGGTGTGTGGGTGGGTAGACAGGTGGACAAGTGAATGGATGGGTGAATGAGTGAAAGGATGGGTGGTAGATGAATGGATGGGTGGATGGATTTTTTAAACCTTAAAAAAATATACCCAGCAAAAAGTGAAAGTCGCCCAGTTGTGTCCGACTTTACAACCCCATAGACTGTAGCACACCAGGCTCCTCTGTCCATGGAATTCTATAGGCAAGAATATTGAAGTGGGTAGCCTTTCCCTTCTCCAGGGAATTTCCCAACCCAGGGATCAAACCCTGGTCTCCCGCGTTGCAGGTGGATTCTTTACTGTCCGAGCCATCAGGGAAGCCCAAGAATACTGGAGTGGGTAGCCTATCCCTTCTCCAGGGCATCTTCCCAACCCAGGAATTGAACCAGGGTCTCCTGCATTGTAGGCGGATTCTTTACCTGCTGAGCTACCAGGGAAGCCCCATACCCAGCAAACTCCTACTTACATCTCATTGACCAAATGGGGTCACACGCCACCCTGGGATGCAGAGGAATCTGGGAATGAAGTACTGTAGTTGTGATCATTTTAAATGGGGCATTTTATTATCCTGAGCAAAATTATGGTTCTGTTGGTAAGAGAGAAGGGTAGAGTGGATAATGGGTAGATAAGAACAGCCAGAGGAGTGGCATTTTAGCAGAACCTTCCAAGATGGGTAAGAGAGAAGGGGTATTTTGAGCTGGGGAAACAGCGTAACCAAATGGATGGAGGTGAGAGAGCCCATGGCGGTTGCAGGGGCTCCTGGCAGATTCTGTGTAAGTGCCCGGACATCACTGTTGCTGTGCCCAGGCAGAAGGTTCTGTAGAGAGGATCCGTAGGCCAGCCTAAACTGTAAATAAACATTCCTTTATAGATCGAGGTACGGAGACTGGCTGGTGCCTGTGAGCTCTCATTATGGCTGAACCTCTATTCCAGCTATGCTCTCTTCTTGTTCATTCCTAACGCGCCCCATCCCTCCTCCTTTTATATTCCCAGCCACTCTTGCCAGAGATCTGCTTGTTTTATCAGTCTTCTCAAAGATCCAGCTGGGGTTTTATTGATCTTATTTCTTCCTTAATTTCTGTTCTTATCTTTGTTATTTCCTAATTTCCTTCCTTCTATTTTTGTTTTTCTTGCTTTCTTCTGTTCTCTTTCTTCCTTCTGGAGTTGGACACCAAACTCACTCAACTGGAGTTTAGAAAAGTCTCTCCTTTTCTAATGTGTGCGTTGGCAGCTCTGACTCTCACTCTATGTGATCCTGCTGTGGGATTCTTCTAGTTTAGTACAAAGTGATCTAATTATCTTTCAGTTCTCAGTATCTTCTGATTTCCCTTAGGATACCTTCTCTGACCCTTATATTGGGTGATCCATGAATTTAAAGTTTAAAATATGTGAGTTAAAATTCAGTTTTATCTCAAAACAGAGTTGACATATAATTCAGCAATCCTACTCCTGGGCCCACATCTGGAAAATCTATAATTTGAAAAGACACACACACACGCCCCAGTGTTCATAGCAGCACTATATGTAATCGCCAAGACTTAGAAGCAACCTAAATGTTCATCGAGAGGTGAATGGATGAAGAAGATGTGGTACATGGATATCCCACTCTACGTATTAATGGAGACACACAAAATTGCGGTTCACTTATTTCTACTGCTTTATACGACTAAGATGTAATCTATTTATCTTCTTTGCCACTAAAGGATATTGAGCTTATTTCTGCCTTTTCTCTATCATACACAATACTGCTATGGAATTCTTACATGTAGCTCTAGTGCTCACATTTTCACGTATGAGAAGCAAAACTTGAAGTAAAGCTGTTAGGTCATAGCATCACCAGATAACGTCAAATTGCACTCTAAAGTGGTTGTCTGTCCTCTGTGTCTCTTAATCTCTCTTGAAGGGTTTTCTACATTTTCCCCTCTGCTTTGCATTCTGGATATTTTAAGAATATCTTCCAGTTCATCCATTCTCTCTTCATCTCTGTCCAATCTGCCATTAAACTGGTTTTGAGCTTTAAATTTCACTGTTTACAGTATTCATTTCTAAAAGTTCTACTTGGAGCTTTTAATGTCATTTGTTTTTAATTTTTATTATGGACATTTCAAACATAGAATTAGAGACAATAGAATAAGAAATCCCTATGGACTTATTCTTATTCACCTTCACAAGTATCAACCTGTAACTAGTCTTGTTTTATACACACGCCTTCCCACAGCTGTCTACTCTGAGATTTTTTAAAATATGTATATTTATTTATTTGTCTGCTCTGGGTCTTAGTTGTGGCATGTGGGATCTAGCTCCCTAGTAATCAAACGTGGTCCCCCTGCACTGGGAGTGTGGAGTCTTAGCCACAGGACCACGAGGGAAGTCCCTACTCTGAAATTATTCTGAGGCCCATCTCAGTTACCATATCATTTCACCTATAAATGTTGTTCAAATCTGCCTATGCTTGTTTTCATAAAGTATTGCTATTTTCTTGAGAGTCTGAATCTTTCATTCTGGCTTTGAATCATTGTAAGCGCTCTTATCTCGTAGTCTCTCTCGGCCCCGCTGTCCTGCGGTCTCAGAGTCTTCCGGCCCCATCCCCCTGCTTGTGGCATCTGCTGTGTTCAGCATGACCTCTTTCTTCAAAAATACACGTATACCTTGGAGATGTGGGTTTGCTTCCAGACCACCACAATAAAGCAAATACCAGAATAAATGAGTCACGTGCATTCTTTGGTTTCCTGGCGCATATAAAAGTTATGTTTACTCTGTACTGTAGTCTCAGTGGGAAAGAATCCACCTATCGATGCAGGAGACACAGAGATGTGGGTTCAATCAATCCCTGGGTCGGGAAGATCCCCAGGAGAAGGAAATGGCAACCCACTCCAGTTTTCTTGCCTGGAGAATCCCATGGACAGAGGAGCCTGCTGGGCTGCAGTCCACGGGGTCAACAGAGTCAAACACGACTGAGCGTTCAAGCCCAACAATAACACAGTCTGTGAAGTGCACAATAGCAATGTGTCTGTATAAGCAAGGCACACACCTTAATTTAAAAATATTTCTTTGCTAAAAAATGCTAACCATCATCTGAGCCTTCAGCAAGTCATAGAAGTAACATCACAGGTCGTCGTAACAAGTATGAACAGAATGAAAGGGTCTGAAATGTGAGAATTACCAAAATGTGACACTTGAGACACGAAGTGTGCAAATACTGTTGGAAAAATGGTGCTGAAAGATTCGCTCGATACAGGGTTGCCACAAACCTTCAACCTGCAGAAAACACAGTACCTGTGAAGCGAGATAAAGCAAAGTGCAATACAATGGGGTACGCCTGTCCTGGGATTCGCTGTTGTGACCTCATCTTTGGAGGAGCTTGTTTTTCTCATGGGAACTCCCTGCTGTCTGAGTTGTAAGAGCGCTCCTCTACAGTCAATTTTTTTTTTTTTTAATCTCACCACTCGGCACATGGGATCTTCGTTCCCCAACCAGGGACTGAATCCACGCCCCCTGCGTTAGAGGCTAAGGGTCTTAACCACTGGACAGCCAGGGAAGCCCCTCACGTCATTCTGCATCTGCTTCGCCAGATGGTCCAGGGCCATCACCAGCCGGGGACCAATTCTTTCTTCTGGCATGAGAGCCTGAGACCACTCGGACAATACAAATCTGGATGTCAGATCCACTCACAGAGCATCTGTGAGGTTTCGATTTTGCCGAGGATCATGTTTGAAGCCCCCCCACTGCTCTTGTTTGTGCAGTAATAGCAAGCTTCTTATCTCCTTGTTAACAAGGAGATCAGGTTTCCTTAGTTTGTCGCCCCTTCACTAAGAGATCAGCAAGGAGTCAGAGTTCCAACCCTCCACATCCTGTTAACGGAAGATCTTACCTCCCATCTCCAAATCTCATCTCAATCTGAAGGCCAAAGCCAGGGTCCCTGGGTTACTGGCTCTGATTGCATCCCTCCCTGAGGCAGCTGTGGGGTCAAATCACGTGATCACCACTCTGGTTTTTCCATCTTCATTCTGTCCCTGGGGATATCCCTTGCTTGTTTGCTAACTCAGTCTATGGGTGCCCCAGGTGGCTCAGTGATAAAGAATCCACTTACCAGTGCAGGAGATTCAGGAGACATGGATTCGATCCCTGGGTCCGGAAGATCCCCTGGAGAAGGAAATGGCATCCCACTCTTGACAGAGGAGCCTGGCAGGCCATGGTGCATAGGGTCTCAAAGAGTCAGGCACGACTGAAGCAACTAAGCATGCGTACTTCATAATGCGTTTCTATGTTTTTGTACGGTGAGTTCTTTCACATTTCTCTGGTCAAGATTTTGTTAGAACTGAGTTTCCTTTATTGTGAAAGCTGATTTAATTTGTTTTTGCTTTTGTTTCTTACTTGCAGTTAAAAGCAAATAAACCTAAAATAATTACCATAGCATCATGCTCAGATCTGACCATCCTGCCCCCAGTCACTGCTGAGGCGAATCCATTCTCTTTGGTCCTTGCCTGGCTAAAGACTCCGGGTTTGAATGGTCCATCTACGCTACACAGAGGAAGGCCTGCTCAGGACCCTGGCTCACGTGACCACACTTCAGTCACCCTCCAGAGCCTTCCAGGACAGAGCCCCCGCCTTTCCTGGCTTACGGACCAGCTGTGGTTTTTGGTGCATGAAACACATGAACTGCGCTGTGCTCCTCCTATTTTGCAGACACCCCAGAATTCTGGGTTTTGCTGTGATACCTATGGCTCTGTCCATTTTTCTTTGTAAATGGGCCACAGTCATCAAAAACACTGATTTCTATCAGTGCCACTAAATAGCCAGCCAGTGAAAAATGGCCCGAGTGTTCATAAACCTAGTTCTTTTCCTGTCAAGGGAGAAGAATCGAAGAGATGGAGTAAATTTCACCTGCTGTTGCCACAAATCTTTAGCCTTGTGCCCAGTGCCTACGATGATCCTTGCTTACCTTCTGGGCTCGAGGAGGGAGGGGCCGGGCTTGCCCCTCCAAACCCCTTTCTGCCCTGCTGCCAAATAGATGTGAGGCTAATTTGTCCAGGCCCCTATCAAAACCCCCACTTAGAAGGTTTCTTTTGGTGGTGAAGAAAATGTTCTAAAATTAGATTATGGCAATGGGTGTATTATGACTGTAAATATACACAACTATTACTCTTTAAATATACAAAAAAACTAAAACCATTGAATTGTGCACTTTAACCAGTGAATTTATGGAGTATAAATTAAGTCTCAATAAGAGATTTTGTATTTATTTGACTGAGCTGGGTCTTAGTTGTGGCCCGCAGGATCCAGTTTCCTGACCAGGGATTGAACCCAGGTCCACTGCATTGGAAGCATGGAGGCTCAGCCACTGGACCACCAGGGAAGCCCCCCCATAAGACTAATTTTTTAAGGGCTTGAAATTATATGGGGGGAACCTATTTGGGCACTCAAGCCCTGCTGTAAGCTAACCTCCACCTGATATTACCCTCCTCCCACGCACCATCCTGTTCAGGCGCACAGACTGCCTCCTCCAGCTGGGGTGCCCCTGCCGCTGACCCCTAGTTGACCTATATGGCTGAGCTGCAGCGTGGTTTTCTCCAGAAGCTGAGGCCCTCTGCATCCCGAAGTACCCTGGCCACGGCTCTGGTCACGTGGAAACCGACGTCCCCAGTTTTATCGCTTTGTCTCCTGCAACGGCGTCTTAGTCGTCTCTGGGGCCTCTCTGGGTGCCTGGCACCTTGAAGATGCTCAGTTGATGTTTCAAGCCGCCCCAGCTGGCTTCCCAGGTCTCCCTAGTGAGTACTGAGCCCTCTAGAGTGGAAGGCACTGGAGCTGCGAGCATGCAGGTGGTAAAACTCCCTTGCAACTACTGAAATGCCTGGGCACCCCAGCTCCTGGCCCGCCTCTTCAGCTTTTTTTGTTAACCTCTGATTTAGCAGTGATCAATTAGCAGTCATGCGAGAACCTCCTTCCTTGTCCTTCTGGAACGCTTCTCTATAAGGTACTTTTCCTTTGAGGGGTTGGGAAAAAACTAGGGGACTGAATGTACTCACTGTACGAAAGAACTGGGAACGGCCAATTAACATTCCGGTAAGAGAGAAAATGATTTCTCCCATCAGCAATAAAAACTGACAGCTCTATCAGAAAATGAGCCGGGGAAAACCTGCAGAGCCCGGCGGGGCAGGTGGGGTGGGGAGTGTGTGCCCTGCTCACCGAGGGGTAAGGATGCTGAGTGCAGAGACGGCTGCTGGGAGTCAGGGGAGCTCAGGCGGCCAGAGGTGTCGCTGTCTGAGGAAGTGACCCACGGCTCCCGTTCTCACTGATCTGGCCCCTAGGCAAGAAGACGAGCCCTGTTCAGGTTTTATCCCTGGAACTCAGAGCTTCGCCTCTCCCAACGGCTTCTCCCTGTACACTCGTTTCCTCTGACCTTATCATAAAAGGAAGCCACGTGATGTCTATTTATGGCAGCAGCATGGTCTGGGGAGAAGAGGCTCTCAGCCCTGTGAATTCCAGGGGCTGATGAAATTGCTCCTCTGCTCCGGCTCTCTCCCTGCCAGGAATGAATAAACGGGTGTGGGGGCGGCGGGAAGAATCAAATGCCAGCTATCTGACAGACAGGTGCCTTCTTGAGTGCTACGGGTGGGTAATTTGGTTCTCTAAATCAGAGCTTATAAACCAGGATAGGAGTTAATAGAGCTCAAACGCACTAGCTTTAATATGAGAGGAAGTGCAGAGGAAGAAAGAGGCGGGGAGGAACCCTCATTTGGCCTGGTGGGGAAGACATTTAGCTTTAAAAAATGTAACCACTCACTTTCTATTTTATTTTTCTAACTTAATTTTTTTTTTTTTTCTGTTTTCTGGCCACCTCCTGCAGCATTCAGGATCTTAGTTCCCTGGGATTAGAACCCATGCTCTTTGCAGAGGAGGCACAGGGAGTCCAAACCACTGGACTTCCAGGGAAGTGTCTCTGTTTTAAATATAATTATGTTTTGCCTTTTTTTTTTTTTTTTTTTAAAAAAGAGGAGGCCAGTAAGACAGATAGAGCAAATGATACCAAAGAGATCTGAGATTAGAACAGTTGTTTATTTTCACTGGAAACATGTCAACAGGCAGTTTGGGACCATGTTTTGTTCGGAACCATGTCCTCTCTGATTTACAAAAATGAAACACAGAGACAGGAGACCAGGGTCAGTGTCTAAGAGCACCAGCTCTTCCTCAGGCATCTGTGTGACTCTCGTGGGGAGGCAGAAACTGGCTGGTGAGACAGAGCAGGGATCTCATTTCTCCAGACACTTGTCTTCAGCAGACGTTAGTCGGGGGAAAGCAGAGGTCTGGGCCAGCACTGTCAGAGATGATGGCTCTGGGGCTATGTGGTTCTCTGAATTGCTCCCAAATGCTTTTGAACTGGGATTTCAGGTCTCATGTCCAAAATGTTCCACTTTTTGTGTGTGTTCTCTGTATAGCAGATACAACAAGGCAATGAACTGAAGACCTTCCATACCCAAGAATTGATCCTGGATGACATCAATAACCTCAGGTACATTTATGGATGCCATGTCCTCAGTGGGTTGTTAGAAGGTGTCTTTCAAGTTCCACTGCTGACCGTTGAGGTTAACAGCAGGGAAATGTTAGCTGTTGTTAACAAATAAATGCCAAACTATTAATGAGTTGTGTGTGTGCTCAGTCGTGTCCAATGCTTTGTGACCCCATGGACTGTAGCCCGCCAGACTCCTCTGTCCCTGGGATTTTCCAGGCAAGAGTACTGGACTGGGTTGCAATTTCCTCCTCCAGGGGATCTTCCTGACCCAGGGATCAAATGCACATCTCCCGTGTCTCCTGCATTAGTAGACGGATTCTTTACCACTGAGCCACCTGGAAAGCCCACACTATTAATGGTAAATTTAACACAAAAAGACACATGTCTCATCCATGTAACAAACCAGTGTGAGCGTTCCTGATTGGCGGGAGGCTTTCCTCACACAGTGACTCAGGGACCATGCCCATTCTATCTTTGGCTCCACTACCCTCTAAGGCTTCCTCATCACTACCTGCCTCTGTTCTGGAAAGGGAGAAGGGGAAGAAAGAATGTTTATTTCTCAACTGCATTGGCTTGGCAGTGACATGCAGTACTTCTCACAGTCCATTGGGCAGGACTGTTCATATTGTCTCACTAGAGACAAGGACAACGTGGGAACACAGGCCCTGGTCGGGCAGCCACTTCCTGGCAACACGTCTGTGCTGTCTGGGGGAGGAGCATGCCTTTTGGTAGATAGCTGTCTTTGTCTCCTCCAAACATCCTCAGTTCAGTTCAGTTCAGTTGCTCAGTCGTGTCCGACTTTTTGCGACCTCATTAATCGCAGCACGCTAGGCCTCCCTGTCCATCACCAACTCCCGGAGTTCACTCAGACTCACATCCATCGAGTAGGTGATGCCATCCAGCCATCTCATCCTCGGTCGTCCCCTTCTCCTCCTGCCCCCAATCCCTCCCAGCATCAGAGTCTTTTCCAGTGAGTCAACTCTTTGCATGAGGTGGCCAAAGTACTGGAGTTTCAGCTTTAGCATCATTCCTTCCAATGAACACCCAAGGCTGATCTCTTTTAGAATGGACTGGTTGGATCTCCTTGCAGTCCAAGGGACTCTCAAGAGTCTTCTCCAACACCACAGTTCAAAAGCATCAGTTCTTCAGCGCTCAGCTTTCTTCACAGTCCAACTCTCACATCCATACATGACCACTGGAAAGACCATAGCCTTGACTAGACGGACCTTTGTTGGTGAAGTAATGTCTCTGCTTTTGAATATGCTATCTAGGTTGGTCATAACTTTTCTTCCAAGGAGTAAGCGTCTTTTAATTTCATGGCTGAAGTCACCAAACATCTTAGTGCCAGGTAAAACAAATAACCCTCTAGGGGACCTTCCTGGTCCAGTGGCTAAAACTCTGAGCTCCCAATGCAGAGGGCCCACGTTTGATCCCTGGTAGAGGAACTAAATCCCACATGCCACAATTAAGACCTAGCACGGCCAAATAAATAAATAATAAATATTTTTAAAAATAACCCTCTACATAGAACTGAAAATGAAAACATGTTGAAAGTTTGTGGGATGCAGGTAAAGTGGAACTGAGAGGGAAATATATAGCACGAAGTGCTTACATTCGAAAAAAGCAATGTCTCAAATCAATGACCTAATTGCCTACCTCAAGAAACTAGAAAAAAGATGAACAAAAGAAACCCAAAGCAAGCAGCAGGAAGGAAATGATAAAGAGTAGGAATCAGTGGAACTGAAAAGAGGGGAAAAAAAATCAATGAAAGTAAAACTGGTTCTTTGGGGGGGAAAAAATAGCCTCTGGAAAAACTGAGGATGTAAGAAGGGAGAATACACAAATCACCACTATCAGGACTGACACAAGGATATCACCACAGATCCGATAGCCATTAAAAGGACAATAAAGGAATATTATGGACAACTTTACACTCATTTAAATATCAATCATTTAAATGAAACAGACCAACTTCTTGAAAACCAGACTACCAAAACTCAACCAAGGTGAAATACATAATCTGAAAAGTCCTATAACCATTAAAGAAATCAACTTCATAATTTTAAATCTCTCAAAAATACCTCTAGGTCCAGGTGGGTTGAACAAAAATTCTACCAAGCAGTTAATGAAAAATTAACACCAATATTATGATGCAATTGCTTCCTGAAATAGAGAAGAGAATACTTCTCAGATCATTTTATGAGGCCAGTATTGCCCTGATAACGAGCTTCCCAGGTGGTGCTAGTGGTAAAGAACCTGCCTGCCAATGCTGAAGACAT
This sequence comes from Redunca redunca, assembly GCA_006410935.1. Lineage (NCBI taxonomy): Eukaryota > Metazoa > Chordata > Mammalia > Artiodactyla > Bovidae > Redunca > Redunca redunca. The sequence goes on from SJYQ01043951.1 coordinate 44,332, forward strand.
AAGAGATGCGGGTTTGATCCCTGGGTCGGGAAGATCCCCTGGAGGAGGGCATGGCAGCCCACTCCACTATTCTTGCCTGGAGAATCCCATGGACAGAGGAGCCTGGAGGGCTATGGTCCAGGGGGCCACAGAGAATTGGACTTGACTGAAGCGACTTGGCATGCATGCACGCACTGTCCTAATATAAAAACCAAGACAGCATGAAGAAAACTACAGACCAATATATTTCACAAACACAGAGAAATCCTCATCAAAACGTTAACCAATCAAATTTATAACAAATATTAAAAAGAATTATATACCACAATCAAGTGGAACGCATTCTATGTACGCAAGGCTGTCTCACTATTAAAAAATCAATTAATGTAACCCACCATACCAACAGGCCTGTGAAGAAAAATTTTACGAACATAACCAAATAATGCAGAAAAAGCATTTGACATAATCCAACATCCACTCATGATTTTCAAATAACCCCATACTCTCAGTAGAATGGGACTAGAGGAGGATTTCTTCAACCTGATAAAGAGCATCCACAAGACATCTAATGCTAATAATCCCACAAAACTTGACATGCTGTGTTTTTCAGTCAGTTCAGAATACTTTCAAATTTCTGTTTTGACTTCTTTTTTGACCCGTGTGTTATTTAGAAGCGTGTTAGTTTCCAAATACTTGGGCATTTTCAGAGATCTTCCTATTATAAATTTCTAATTTAGTTTCATTGTGATAAGAGAGCATGCTTTGTGTGACTTGAATCCTTTTAAATGCACTTAAACTTGTTTAATGGCCCAGAATATTGTCTATCTGGGTGAATGTTCTGTATGAACTTGAGAAGGATGTGTATTTTGCTATCATTGGGCAAAATATGTTATAAATGTCAGTTAGGTCAAGATGGTTGATAATGTTGTTCCAAGTCTTCTAAGTACTTACTGATTTTTGTCCACTTGTTCTACCAGTTATTAAAAGAAGAGTATTGAAAGCTTCAACTATAACTGTCAACTTGAATATTTCTCTTTGTAGATCTATCAGTTTTTACTTCAAGCATCTGGGGACTCCTTGAGACCCCATGGACTGTAGCCTGCCAGGCTCCTCTGTCCATGGGATTTTCCAGACAAGAATACTGGAGTGGGTTGCCCTTTCCTTCTTCAGGGGATCTTCCCGACCCAGAGATTGAACCCATGTCTCCTGAGTCTCCTGCACTGGCAGGTGGGTTCTTTACCACTGCACCATCCGGGAACCTTTTTTTTTGTTATATGGAATGTTCCTTATAATGACTGTGGAAGTGGTTACACAACTCTATACACTTGTCAAAACCCAGAGACTTATATGGCCAAAAGAGTGGGTTTAACTGTACATAAATTTTAAAATAAGTTTAAAAATAAATCTTTTAATTTAAAAGTTAAAAAAAATTTATTGTTTCACAATAAAAGAAGGGAAGGAATCTAGACAGATGGCACTGATGAACCTGTTTTCAGGGCAGCTATGGAGATGCAGACACAGAGAACAGACTTTTGGACACAGCAGGGGAAAGAGATGGTGGGGATTGAAAGAGTAGTATACTGAAATATACACATTAGCATATGTAAAACAGACAGCCAGTGGGATTCGCTGCAAGATGCAAGGAGGGCAAACCTGGTGCTCTGTGACAACCTAGGGGGTGGAACGGGGTGGGCGGTGACAGGGAGTTTCAAGAGGGAGGGGACATATGTATACCTGTGGCTGATCTATGTTGATGTATGGCAGAAAACACAACACACACTGAAAAGCAGTTATCCTCCAACTTAAATTTAACTAAAAGGAAAAAGTGTAGAAGGAAGGGAAAAAAAAGAACGGGAAAGTTGTGATATGTCCACATTTAGGGATGATCCAATACTTTGGCCACTTGATGTGAAGAGCTGACTCATTAGAAAAGACCCTGATGCTGGGAAAGATTTAAGGCAGGAGGAGAAGGGGACGACAGAGGCAAGGTGGTTGGATGGCATCACTAACTCAATGGACATGAGTTTGAGCAAACTCAGGAGATAGTGGAGGACAGAGGAGCCTGGTGTGCTGTAGTCAACGGGGTCGCAAAGAGTCGGACACGATGGAGAGATAGAACAACAAAGCAGAAACACAATGTCATCATGTTTGAGCTTTTTATCAGAGAGGGAGAGGAACTGGTAATCAACAAGTACCTTGCTGAGATGTGGTGAGTAGCCAGGGGAGTCATGCTCCCGATGGAGGTTCTGGGGGAGAGTCCTTCCTTTCCTCTCCCAAGGTCTGGGGGCCCCCAGCATCCCATGGCTTTTAACTACATCACCCCAGGCTCTGCGCCGCCTCCAGACAGCCTTCTTTCCTGCATCTCTGTGTGTCCCATCCCCTTCTTACAAGGACACCAGCCAGTGGATTTAGGGCCGACCTTAAACCCAAGATGATTTCGTCTCAAGATGAAAGGATCTAATTATATCTCCAAAGACCCTATTTCCAAATAAAGTCTCACTCATAGGGGGTTAGTCCTTGAACGTATATTTTGGGGGAACACAGATCAACCCAATGCGTTCAATAAGAGTTTCTCAGGGAGGGCAGAGGCAAGCTGGAGCCTGGTGCTCGCCGATGGCCCTGTAGCCTTTGTGGTCCTTGACCATCACCTTCAGATCTCGGGCTGGGATGTCCCTCCATCTCCCCAGCTCCTCTGCCTGGCAGGAGGGGTTGGGGGAGGTATCCCTAGAGTTGCTACTTCACAACAGAAAAATCACAAAGTCCCCTTTCCGAATAAACTCCATTGCTTTTCCTTCTTTCATTCTCCCAGCAATTCCCACAGTGGTGTCTGTGGTGGGAGGGAGGGGAGTATGGATTAGAAAAGAGCTTGACAAAAACATATCCTTTTTTGTTGGTCGTGGTCATATCCTTTTGTTGCCAGATTTTGCCGGTCTAGCATCCTCCGTCCCTCTCCCACCAGGAACAGCCTTGATTTCCCTGTGGGGACTTCTGTCCCCGACCAGGTCTTCTAGCTAGGCAGGGCTGTCCCCACCCCCAGCTGACATCTTTCAGCTCCCTGCCCTCTGCTTCCTTCCCCAGAGCCAGTACCCCACCCCGACGCCGTCCCCCAGCCCCCGCCTCTGCTGCAGCCTTGCCTGGTCCTCCCTTCTGACAGTTGACTAGCCAGGTGCTGGCTGGATCTGCCCGTCCCTGGCCTGCCCGCCAGCCCGAAGCAAGATGCATTCGAGCAGAAAGGGTGAAGGCGGCACCACTGCAGTAAAGACCAGCAAGTCCAGCTTCCTGGGGGCATGTGGCTCTGTTGCTTTATAGGTTTGCAGGTCAGAAGAGTGAGGAGGTTGCAGGTGGGATAAAGGTGTAGACACCTTTGTGGGAGAGGGACTGGATGGGGGAGAAAAGGGGTGACGGCCTTTCTCTTTATAGCTTTTTTTTAAAGACTTCTTTATTTTCGTGTCAGTGGTGGGTCTTTGTTGCCGCACACAGGCTTTCTCTAGTTGCGGCTTGTGGGCTGGTTAGTTGTGGTACAAGGGCTTAGTTGCTTCAAGGCAGGTGGGATCGTCCCAGACCAGGAATCGAACCACCATCCCCTGCATTGCAGGGTGGATTCTTCACTACCGCACCACCAGGGAAGCCCTCTTTATAGATCTTTGACTGTTATACTTTCTGAGCTCTGATTTCACTCTCACAGGTCCTTGTTTCTACCCTGCTCTTTTTGGCCTTCTCACCCTTGGGATGGCACGGCTTCCATCCTGAGCCCTGGTCCAAGGCCCACCCCCATCTCGCTGGCTCCCTGCCCTGACACCCGCGCAGGTTCCCAGGTGGGAGCCCCTGGCCTTTCTGACCTGTGAGCATCTTTGACAGTAACTCATGAATGTGGCACAGCTTCTCCAATTCCCCAGCTCTCTTCTCTGAAAACTTGGGGAGGTGCTACCTCACCAGGTTCTGTGCACAAGGGGGAAAAAATGGTTGAGAAAGTGCTTTCGTAAAACTGAATTCACTGTCAAATCAGAAAGCTTATTACTAAAGATGGGAGATGCAGAACACTTAGCCAGCACTGAATCAGACTTTTCCTTACCATCAGGAAGGCTGAGCAGAGGGAACAGAACAGAGATGCCACCTTAGTCTGTACTACACCACCGCCCCCCAACCCTGTCCCTCCTGTCCGACCTGGGGCAGGGGTGGATAGAGCATCCCTACCCAGGGTGGCCTCTCCTGCAAGCATTCAGCTCACTGTCTGTCCCTCACGGGGGCTCTGTTAAAGGGCAGAGAACCAGGGGTTGTGGGGGCTGTGGTAGGGGGCCTTGAGGGCATGAAGCGGCTCCCAGGGAGCAGGCCAGCCATCCAACCTCAGCCTCAGGGGCTTCGTCAGTATCTTGCCAGGGTGCAACACGAATAGTCCTGCAAGATTCAAGACAGCCCCAAATCACCACGCTTTCAGAAAATGGATGAAAAACTGATCAAACAGACGTTTGATGCCAGGATGAAGGGGAGCTGGGGCCTGCACGATCGAGTTGCAGGCAAAGTGTGGGCTGGAGTTCTTGACAGTTGGAGGAGGAGCCTTCCGTCATCCATCAGGCCTGAAAGTGAAAGTGAAAGCCTTCGTCGCTCAGTTGTGTCTGACTCTTTCTGACCCCATGGACTATAGCCTGCCAGGCTCTTCTGTCCATAGACTTCCCCAGGCAAGAATACTGGAACAGGTACCCATTCCCTTCTCCAGGGGATCTTCCCAACCCAGGGATCGAACCTGGGTCTCCTGCATTGCAGGTGGATTTTGTTTTACCACCGTCTGAGCCACCAGGGAAGCCCATCAAGCCTGAAAGGAAAAGGGGGAAAAAATAGGCTATCTTTGCAGCCTGCCCGCTGAGGTGTCCATGTGGGCTGGTGGAGTGCTAGGGGGAGGGTAGACCAGGGCCAGGGCGAGAGGCTGGAGCTCTGCCTGCAGGTAAAGCGCAGCCCAGCTGGGCCTGGTTCTGAATCCTGATCAGAGTCATCACCCCTTTCTCCACACCCGGGAGACAGCTGACCTCCCAGAACCGGCCTCCAGGACCCCCTGTCGCTGTGTTGTGCTGTGCTAAGGCGATTCAGTCGTGTCCAGCTCTTTGCGACTCTATGGACCGTAGCCCGCCAGGCTCCTCTGTCCATAGGACTCTCCAGGCAAGAATACTGGAGTGGGTTGCCATGCCCTCCCCCAGGGGCTCTTACAGACCCAGGGATCGAACTCGAGTCCCTTATGTCTCCTGCACTGGCAGGAGGGTTCTTTACCCCTAGCGCCACCTGGGAAGCCAGGGCCCCCTGCAGACCCCTAAATGGCAGGGTCCCCGGACAGAAGACAGCAGCCCCACGTTCACCCACGGCCTCTCACTGTCACGGCACTCGCTCTCCTTGTGGCTGCTCTTCTCATCGGGCTTGAGGAGAAGGCTGAGGCTCAGAGGACCCTGGTGACTGGCCCAGGTTCCTGCAGGTAGGACGTGGCAGAGCCGGGCCTTGCAGACCTCAGCAGGAGTTCGGCTGCTGCATCCTCTCTGGGCCACTTCCTCGGGAACAGCCAAGGAGTGCCTTGGCTTCGCCTGCCTGGATGTACCTGCTCAGTCAGTGCCCCTCAGTAAAAAGCCAGTCTTTGTTTCAGCCGCTGAACCGCAATCTGTCACTGCATCGCGTCTACGTGATCACAGGTTTCTGCAGACATTTTAACCTCAGTTAGCTGAGCCTCTTCCCGCTCTGCCAGCCTCCCCTCCTCTCTCCCAGGCGGGTGGTGTTGGACTGGCCATAGCTTATGTGGCTCCCAGTTACCTCCACATGGAGGCCGGTTCTTGGGCTGCTGAGGGTCTGGATGACTTCCAGGGATTATCCCACCGATGAAGGAAAAAAAGGATATCCAGTGAAAACGATGAAATAATATTTGAATTTCTTAATGATTTGGCATGAAATGTTGACATTGATGGGCCTCCCTGGTGGCTCAGATGGTAGAGAATCTGCCTGCAATGTGGGAGACCCAGATTTGATCCTTGGGTCAGGAAGATTCCCTGGAGAAAGGAATGGCTGCTACCCACTCCAGTATTCTTACCTGGAGAATCCCATGGACAGAGGAGCCTGGCGGGCTACAGTCCATGGGGTTGCGGAGAGTCAGACACGACTGAGCAACTAACACTTTCACTTTCTTACCTTCTTGACATCAGTAAACACAACACAGGGACTTCCCTGGTGGTCCAGTGGTTAAGACTTCGCGCATCCACAGCAGGCGGCGCGGGTTCGATCCCTGGTCAGGGAACTGAGATCCCACATGCTGTGCAGCCAAAAAAACAAATAAAAATACATAAACATTAACACAAAACTCAAAATATGTCCCTGCAGAGAGGCCATTGAGGCTACACTAGGTATTGAGGGTTGTCCATCCAAGAAGCAGGTTGGTCTCTGTGGAAGGAAACAACATGCCCTGAATTCTTCCTGCTCATCTGCAAAGGAATTGATCAAAAATTACATTCTCTGTATCAGTTCAGTTCAGTCGCTCAGTCATGCCCAACTCTTTGTGACCCCATGGACTGTAGCACACCAGGCTTCCCTGTCCATCACCAACTCCTGGAGTTTACTCAAATTCATGTCCATCGAGTCAGTGAGTCCATCCAACCATCTCATTCTTTGTCATCCCCTTCTCCTCCTGCCTTCAATCTTTCCCAGCATCAGAGTCTTTTCCAATGAGTCAGTTCTTCGCATCAGGTGGCCAAAGTATTGGAGCTTCAGCTTCAACATCAGTCCTTCCAGTGAATATTCAGGACTGATTTCCTTTAGGATGGACCGGTTGCATCTCCTTGCTGACCAAGGGACTCTCAAGAGACTTCTCCAACACCACAGTTCAAAAGCATCAATCCTTCTGCGCTCAGCTTTCTTTATACTCCAACTCACATCCATACATGACTACTGGAAAAATTATAGCTTTGACTAGACGAACCTTTGTTGGCAAAGTGATGTCTCTGGTTTTTAATATGCCATCTAAGTTGGCCATAGCTTTTCTTCCAAGGAGTGAGTATCTTTTAATTTCATGGGTGCAGTTACCATCTGCAGTGATTTTGGAGCCCAAGAAAATAAAGTCTGTCACTGTTTCCATTGTTTCCCCATCCATTTGCCATGAACTGATGGGACCGGATGCCATGCATTCTCTGTATAGAGTGTGGCATTCCAAAATCCTCATCGGACAAAGAGGGGATCAGCGTACAAAATCACAGGGAGTAGTGTACAGAGGCGGTCGGGCGGTTAATACAGAATTCCTGGTTATGCTCCTGAGTTGCTGGATGTTTACGGCTTTGTCAGTCTTTTAGGATTTGTAACTTGTGAGTTCTGTTCTCACTGGAAGGGGAAGTTACTATTCACTGTCACACCTCATATTGGTTTTGCAATTGTGGAGATTCTTTTTCCAAAGAAAATCTGGTCAAACTGTAAGCCTCAGCCCCCAGCTTCCTCTGAAAGCAGGCAATTTACAGAAAAGGGGTGGGCTTGGTCCTGCTGCAGCCTCCTCCGGGTCCTGGCTACCTGGGCTTCCCAGCTCAGCTCTTTCTATATCACTAGGGGCAACATGTCGCTCCTGGGGGGCTATGAGGTCACCTGTGTGACGTGCCCGAAGGCCTCCAGAATCCTCACAGAAGCCAGTTCTTGCCCCCATCCCACAAAGATGTGTTCATATCCCACAAAGATGGTTGCCATTCACCCCCATGGGCCACGCTAAATGGGCGATTTATCTTTGCCTACACTCTGAGCTTCCCCACAGAGAGTGGATCACAGAGCCTGAGAAAGCCTTTTTCAAAATCAAAATGACCTGTGGGCAACCTCAGCTAATGAGGTGAGGGGTTGGGAATCAGAGTGTCAGAGGGGACAGAGAAGGGGGGCTTCTGAACCAGTGCCGCCCCTACGAGCCCGGCGGATGGGCCTCGTCAGGGAAAGCCAGGCTTTTGCCATGTGGGTGGCGGACGAGATCTAACCAGTCCATCCTAAAGGAGATCAGTCCTGAATATTCATTGGAAGGACTGATGCTGAAGCTGAAACTCCAACACTTTGGCCACCTGATGTGAAGAACTGACTCATTTGAAAAGACCCCGATGCTGGGAAAGAGTGAGGGCAGGAAGAGAAGGGGACGACAGAGGATAAGATGGTTGAATGGCATCACTGATGCAATGGACGTGAATTTGAGTATACTCTGGGAGCTGGTGATGGACAGGGAGGCCTGGCGTGCTGCAGTCCATGGGGTCACAAAGAGTTGGACACGACTGAGTGACTGAACTGAACTGAGGCAGACAATAGTCACCATCACGAGTCACCTCAAGAAGACCCACGTGGGGGCGGCTTCCAAGGATGCAGAGGAGGCACAGCAGAGGGTGGACCAGCCGCTCGGGGGCAGCGGGGGCCCCAAAAGGAGCTCAGGGACTCTTGTGCAGCACCTGTCCAGGATGCAGGCAGGGCCACGCTCCCACTAACCTCAGCCCTGCAC